>PVKH010002021.1:0-28386 GCA_004027955.1 Chaetophractus vellerosus
TGGCATTTCACAGGTTCAAGACCATGTCACAATCACAATAATGCAATCAGTGGGAAAGTTGTCTTCTCATCTTTTCTTTCAAGGAGACAGGTTGTTACCTTTTTCCTCAAGAGCAATGAAAAAAATTTTTTCAAAAATGGTGGTAGTGTTCAGAAAGGCAAAGGATAAAAACGCAAGCTATTGGGCAACTACTACTAGTTTCTCTTAATTGTTAAGAGTACCAGGGTTTGTTTCTCATACAGCAATTAGATCTTTGGAAGAGTTAAAGAAAACCTGAAATTTTATCTCTCATTTACAGGACAAACAATATCTAGATCCCTCCAGTACTCACGTGAAAGAATGGCATCATAAAGATTATTTTATAGGATCTAGAACCATTTAGCATTTTCACAACAATGTGTGATACTGCAGGTACTAGTTTTCATGGGATGGTATGCTTAAATTTTCTGTGGTTCACCTTAAAGGCAATTAAGAATTAATCAAAAAACAAAGAAGAAATTATAAATTGGTATGGGAGGAAATTTTTAATTTCCTGAATTCTATGTTCACTTTTCACCAATTATCAATCTTTAGTTACTCTAACAATCCAGAAATGCTGTAATATTTTCAATCTGGTAAGGCCATTCATATAGCATTAAATATAGTATAATTTTCTATAAATACGAAGTAATAATAATGGGGAAAATAACCTAATATGAGTTAATGGTAATTTTTGAGCCTTTATTAATTACATTTTTTCAGTCATTCTTACTTAAAAAAGTTTTCTTTCTCTGCCCTTGATTCGGTAAAAATGAAAGACAAGTGGAAACCACCTAACAGAGCGGAAATTAATAATTAAATAGTAAGTCACGTCTACTAGAATATTTGAAAAGGTTCTCTTCCATTTAAAAAGCATGCTCCTACTAATAAAATGACTTTCAGTTGATCAGATTGAACTAAAGGTCAAAGTCCACACTGTAGAATATTGCTGTTATTTCACAAATAAGTTCATTTAAAAGTCTTATATTTTAAAACTACTCCATTATCTTTGTGTTGAAGCAAATCATGTTTTCATAGTGTCCCAAGAAATAAATATATAATTTTCAATATAACTTTCTTTGACTTCTAGAAACTATTACTTAGGACCTTATTAAAACAAAGCACTTAACTGAAGCCCGTCTACTGATAACTGCTACATATTTTTTTTTGCTAAATATAACATATAAAGAAAAATATTTACATTGACAAGTTCTTCTATATTTTCCCAGAGTATCTTTTTTTTTCACTTTATTTTTAAAGAAGCTTTAGGTTACAGAAAAGTCACTTAGAAAATATAGGGGATTCCCATATACCTACCCCATCCTCTCTCACATTTTCCCCTGTTAATAACATTTTACATGAGTATGGTACATTTGTTACAATGAATGAAAAAATATTGAAGCATTACTACTAACTATGGTCAATGGCTTACACTATGGTTTACATTTTGCACCGTATACTTTTATAGGTTTTGACAAAATTATAATGGCCTGTATATGTCATTGCAAGATCATGCAGAACAATTCTAATGCCCTAAAAATGCCCTAGGTTCTACCTACTTTTCCTTTCCCTCCTCCCCCCCCCCCCCCCGCCAGAACCTATGTTAACCACCGGTTCAATTTTTGAAGAATAAGGTTCATAGTTACATGTATTAGTATTGAGGGCTTCATATACTGGTCTATTTTCTTTTATTAGGCACTGCCTATGTTCTTAAGAGATTCTTGCAGAGATTCTTGCCCCTCTATCTGAGAACATAGCAGGACTCCCCGAGATGGAAGTTTAATTTTTTCTTGTTTATTGTGTGGGTCTCCACCCACTGAATAACACCCTATGACAAGATGAATGCATTCATATTCAATAGAGGCAAGTGTCAGGTGCAACCCTTCCCACATATCCCCCTACCACTGATGCCCTGCACAGTGGTGGAGACCCACACAATAACCAAAAATGCTGGGGAGTCCTGCTACATCCTCTAATAGAGTGGCAAGAATCTCTAGAGTACACTGGCAATGCCTACTGAAGGAGGAGATACCAATACACCTACACCATACCCTTCACATAAACCTTGCTCTTATGAAATTGAAACTTAGCCTAGTAGTATATATTACCTAAGAGTTACTCCAGAAAGCCTCCTTGTTTTTCAAATGTGGGTTTTTTCTAAACCAAACTTAGCATATAAATGCACTACCTCCCCACTGGTGTGGGTCATGACTCCTGGAGATGAGCCTCCCTGGCACGGAGGGGTTATTACCAAGTTCCAACTAGCTGTGCATTTGGAAAAAGACCTTGACGAAAAGGGGGAAATATTAAATACAAATGAGTTTTTATGGCTAAGAGATTTCAAAGTGAGTCAGGAGGTTATTCCAGAGGTTATATTTTATGCACATTTCAGGAGGATCTCACTGAGTACCACAATAAACAGTGCCTTAAGCAGGGGTGCTCCTGAGGGCTCTAGAGACAACTGGAAACTATAGGTAGGGCAATACAACCCTAGGAAATCAGCACTCCATCAGGGAGCCTTGCCTTGGAATATATGATAACCTATCCCCCCAATGTATCGGAGTTAGAATCATTTATAATTTTCCAGTGTATGATTCTTAAGCCCCTTTTATTTGAACCTATAATTAGCACTATACCATTAAATATATGTCCCAGACACTTAAATATTCATATGTTCATATGCTGTCTGAGCCCTGAATCTCAGCAGAGTTACGACCAACACATACACTTCAGTTCATTGGACTCACCCAGGACAACTAACAAAAGGATGATGATGGACAACGCCCATGCCATAAAACAGAGAGTATCTGCAGCTGTAAGAAAGACATGTCCATCTATCTAACCCATGGGACCTAAGCCCCCTCTCAACTAGACGCAGAGTGGGTATCACCATTCCCAAATCCTTGAGATTGAGGAGTGAACAAACATGGGGGTAGGGTGGGGAATACAACTATGGACTAAAGCAGGCCTATTATTATTATAGTAATGGAAGAATTTGTAATGTTGATATAAAAATAGTGGTCACCAGAGGTTCTGAGTGGAGGGAGAGGGAAGAATAGGTATAACATGGGACATTATTGGGACATTGGAATTTTTCTGCATGATATTGCAATGATGGATACAGGCCATTATACATTTTGTCAAAACCTATAAAATTGTGCGGTGCAAAGGGGAAACTATAAAGTAAACTACAGACCATGGTTAGTAGCAATGCTTCCATATGTGTTCATCAATTGTAACAAATGTACCACAGTAATGAAAGATGTTGTTAATGGGGAAAAGTGTGGGAGGGGGAAGGGTTGGGATATATGGGAATCCCTTATATTTTTTATGTGATATTTATGTAATCTAAAACTTCTTTAAAAAGAAAAAAAAAGAAAAATATTAACTCAAGTTTTCAAAATGTGAGCTTTTTCTAGAAAGCTGAAAAATGAGGTCATTTCTCAGAGGATGTGGATAAACTCCAGAATTAAATTCCTAGAGACATGTCACCTTAGATCTATGTTGCTACAAGGATCACTACCTATATGGACATCAAATTTCTTAATTACCTGGGTTTTTTTCTGAAAAAGATATAGAAATGTACATTAATACCCATGATAGCAATAATTTTTATATACTTGACAATAGGACTCTATACAAAAAGGAGAAATTGAATAGCTTACCCCTCAAGCTGCCCAGAGAAAAGGATGGTCAATTATATCAGTTCACAAGCTAAAGAATAAGGAGTGGGATAAGGGTCGGAAGCATTAGGTGCATATCAATCTTGCCATGTTGCTATTGGTGTGATGACCATTCCATTATTTTATATTTACAAAGGCAAATAGATGCCAAAATGCCTCTTTCAAGCTTAAGATAGGCAAATCTCACTGACCAAAACCTAGAGTTGGAATCCAACTATCCTGGAAAAACATGTCAATGGGATGAAATGATAAATGTGCAATGTGTTTGGCATTGCCACGCTAGTAAGAAGTGTTTCATAAGTACAAATTCCAGAGGAAAAGGAGAGAAGCAAGATCAGCAGAAGAGGGAAGAAGAGGAAGTGGAAGAGAAAGAGCAGGAGGAGTGAATCAAAATGAAACTGGCCAGTCACCAGCCATCTCAGCTCTTCTCAGGCTCTTCCCTCACCCCCGTAGTATACCTATACCCACACCTGCAAATCAAAATTGGATCTTCTGGAAAGAACATATTCTCTGACATTTACACCAAGATCGGGAGCTATGGCCACTGTCTTATTCTCCTCAGGGTAGACATGGCACACTTCATCTCTAAAGATAGACACAGTGGCTTTATGGCCCCATGTGAGAATGAATTAGCAGGTGAAAAAAATTCTGAGGGTCAGCAACTGATCATCTAGCTCAGGTAGCCTATTTTGTCCTCATTTAATTTCATTTCTATATTCAGGACGCAAGTTTTACTCATTCCTGCAATGACATGGAGATAAGGCATTTTTCATTTAAAGAAAACGTATACATGAATACACACACAGTCTTTTATTACAAATACAGCTAAATTTAAAAAGAAAAATCCTTATCCTAGTTCTCGATACCCTTGAAAATTCTGTTCACTTCTTTTAAAGGTGACTTGCCAGGGCTTTCTCCCTGCCAGGCCCTCGTGTTTTCCCCACAAGAGTTCTAGAAAAGGGCACATTCCTTACAGTGCTTCCACCGTAAGTGAGGTCAACAACTCAGTCAGGAAAATGCACAGCTCTGAACTTGACAGCTAAGGAGGAACTGATCTCCAGCTGTCTGATTTAAAAGTCATATCTCTAAAAAGAAGCTTTTGAAAAGGGATAGTGACTAGAACCTAAGGCAAAAGCCCTGGGCTAGATTCTCTGCTTTCCTGTGATTGGTGTGACATGAAGTATGACACACACCTCAGTGTGACTCAGTTTCTACATCCATAAAAATAGAATAATGATATTTTCCACCTGGATTATAATGGAAATGCACTTTAAGTTCACCAGAGAAATGCAGATACCTGCTTTACACATACTTTTTTTTGTTTTGTTTTTTTACTTAGTCTTCTTTCTGGTTAGTTAATTTATATCTTTCACTATAACTGTAAATATTTATGAATATTTCTCAAGAAAACTTTTCAAAAAATGACTTTGAAATTCTGATTATTGCTTCCTATTAGGACCATCTACTTATTTAATTGTTATATTATTATTCAAATATTGTTGAGTGTTTACTCTATGCAAGGCCAATTCAGAAAATATATGGTAAATAAATATATGGCAAAGAATTGGAAGACACTTGAATCTGTTTCAAAATTGACACAATACCTTAGAAGGGTAACTTATTCTCACACAAATCAACAAAAGCTCTAGGAGACCTATAATAAAAGTCATTAAAACATGATGGTAATTGGTACCTGCCCTAATAGAATTTATAATTTAATTGGGGAATGATTACATACATATAATAATTACAGAACAATGAAGTGAAACTGTGTGACTCCAACTTACATACAATGAGCAAATAGGTAGCCTACATCCACATTATTTCTGTTTCTTAGACTGCCTTAATTCCTTTTTGGTAAGATTCTCACATTTATGAAATAGTATAAATATGACAAAATAAGGTCAAACACAATTTGTCACTTCTTAATATAATTCATATATTTACCTACTTCCTCTTTTTCACTGGACCTTAGAGTTTAGCTTCCACTTCTACCACTCTATCATCAAACTTGGTGGATGTACTCATTACTCTTTATCTCTGCTCTCCCTAAACAACCATGCGAGACTGTTCACAGTATCTTCCTATTTTATTTATTTAGTTTTAAATTCCCTCTTCCTTTGGCTCCCAAGACATTGGGATAAATTGAAGGAAAGAACACCCTCCTTAGCCTCAGAAAATCCTGAATTCACAGCCTGGCTCCAATATGCCCTACCTGTGTAACTCTGGAAAGTTACATTCCGCAGCTATAGTTTCTTCCTCTATAAAATAGATAGTAGGGATACCTACCTCCTAGGAACTCACATTGAAACTAACATGACATAAAATATGCAAAGGTCTTAGATATTTTGTTTTTAACAACCTTTGAATTTTCATGGTTTTGTGTTTCTACTTCTCATATGGCCCTTAAAGCATCCTGTCCTTTGTATGGCTATTTATATATATTTCATCTCCAAAAATAGATTGCAAAGCCATTGAAGGCAGTTTAATGATTAAAAAGTATTCATCAACAAATGATACTGGGCCTAACACAATGCCTTGCACATAGTAGGTACTCAATAAATATTCAATGACTGAAGAGATGAACAAATTCCATTCGGTCTAATGACAGTCCATACTAGAAAGTAAATGCATACTCCTTCATGAGTACAGGGATACTGACATAGGGATAAATCTATTAATTCTTGACTCTTCATGGATACATAAAAACAAAGCCTATGTGTATGTTATTTCAAATCTACTTATGATTTTTGAAACTATCAAACATATTAGAATTAATATACAGAAAATATAAAACATTCATTTTATTAATGGTCTGAAAATCACTCTGTAAACATTTAAAGTAAAATATTCATCTTGCACATGCCAGAACTGTGAGTTCTCTCTCACATTTTCAAAAATCCATAATTATTTATCAAAACTATGAAAACACCATACAAATAACAAATTAAATGTGGGTTTTCAGGATATTATTTGATGCAAAATTTTACATCATTTCAAATTCAATAAATCATTAGTTAAAAAATAATGGATTGCAAATATTCTCACTGTCCTGATTTTGTGATAATCAGGGTAGGCTAAACATTCACTGTAGTAGAAACCATGCATGTGTCCCCAGACCTAGTTTTTCTCCCCAGGTATGGTTTTTAGAATGCTGATGATAAGCTAAGCCTGATTTACTATATATATGACCATCCTGTATGGGAAAAGACTGTAACTTTGAGTATCTTTGGTCAACCTTAAGAGATATAGCAGAGGGATAGATGTGATTCAGGTCGTTGGACGTCCATCTCCCATATGGAGGGAACTGGGTTCGATCCCTGGGACCTCCCGGTAAAAATAAGAAAAAAAATAGAAGGCGTGTGGGCCACCAGGCCCCTTATGCAGGTGCACTGCCAGGCCCCACCCACAAGCCATGCAGCAAGATGATGACATAACAGGAGAGTGACACAAGGCAGAGCCAAGTCGAGATGCACTGAAAAACCAGGAACTAAGGTGGTGCAGGTGGTAGGATGCCTCTCTCCCACATAGGAGATTCCAAGGGTCGAATCCCAATGAAGACGGGAAGAGAAGGATGAGAAGAGAGGGCAGCAAACGGACACAGAGAGTTGTCCAGCGAATGGATACAAAAACAGCCAAAATGGGGCAGGGGGGTGGTTAAAAATGGATAAAAGTAAATAAATAAATAAATAAATCCTTAAAAAATGTATAGGGGAGGAAGATACAGACTATAGTTAGTAGTAATACTTTGATGATGCTCTTTCATGATTTGTTAACAAATATTTCACAACAATGCAGGGTGTTTGTTGAGGGGTGATGTCTGGAGCACTGTATGATGTTATGATGTTTGTTTTGTAAAATCACGATGTTTACTGAACACTTATAGTTTATGTATGTTCATGTATGAATGATATACTTCAATAAATTGTTTAAAAAATAATGGAGTCATCAAATCTATGACATTACTTTAAATAGCATCTTATCACACAGAATATGAAGGCAAATTAAAAATTAAATAGGGGCCAGCTGTAGCTCAGTTGATAGGGCGACGGTACACCACATGGAAGGCCCCGGGTTTGGTTCCCGGGGACCTCTCTGAGCGGGCAGACCGCCTGAGAAGGCAAAAGCTGCCATGGGCAGGGCAGAGCCGCCGTGTGCAGGGCAAAAAGCCGCCACGGGCAGGGCAAAGCCTCCACGGGCAGGGCAAAGCCACCACGGGCAGGGCGAGCCGCCTGCAAATGGAGCAAAGCCGCCTGCAAACGGAGCAAAAGCCGCCTGGGAACAGAAGCAGAGCTGCCCACAAGCAGAGCAAGCCGCCTGCGCAGTGAGCTGACGCGGCGCATCACCGCAGCGGGGGGAGACAAAGCAGACATAGAAGAACACAAAAAATGAAGAACACACAGCAAGAGCAAGAAGAAAGGGGAGGGATATGTAACAAAAAAAAAATAAATAAAATAAAATTTTTAAATTTTAAAAATTAAGATTAAATGTAGTTTTGGCATTAGTCCACTGAGGCATGGAAATTCCCAAAGTAATACTGCCCTTTTACAGAGAAAAGAAATAATCTTTTCATATAAGCTGTAATTTTTAGTACTCTTGAAGAGGTTTATAAAATAAGTGGTTTGAGGTAAGAAGACTAAAACCGTTGAATGGTAAGATGTAGTAACTTGTAAAATTGTTTTCCTCTAGAGTTCATTCACACATAATATATTATATATCCATTTAGCTGCATGGCTGCCTGGTAAAAATAAGATGGCAGTTTGTTTTTGTATTTTAATTGGAGTGAAATTGAGACTCAGAAATTTTGTGTAAATTGGCAATGTCATTAGAGGGCATAAGACCATTTTCTGTAGATCAAAACAATGGGTTCCTCTATAGTGGCCTACCATCTCCATTCTCTTTCTACATACAAAATAATGAATGGTATGAAAAACACATCAGAGTAAAGTATCATAAATATTATGTTTTCAAATTATAATCATATACATTTCTTTCCTTCAATTACTTCTACATTCAATATTTTAAGACTGAAGCTATTAGTTTTTTCTACCAGCAAGTATAAATTAGCATCAGAAAATAAAGTCTTGACCCTTCCTTTTCTTATATCTAAGGTTTCACAATTTTTAGGTGACACTTTTCTCCAGAAAACTTCAATCAAATATAAGCACAAAATGTTCTGTTCTAGTTTGGCCATGCCTCATAAGCAAGTTAAATAAAAAGTCAATAGAAACAAACATATTTTGGAGAGGACATTTAGAGGGAATATTCCAACTAAGGTGACACCTGCATCTCTACATCTGCTAGATGTTTGTAGCTACAGGGAAATAGCCAGCCTTACTGAGCTCAATTTAGCACTGAATTCCCAAGTGGAACTCACCAGCCTTGCCCTAGACGGTTTCCCTAAGCAATAGGCACACCTATGATTTTAGCACTCGCCAATGGATGTAGTTTATTACACTGAACACAATGATGTTCAGATGAAAATTGGGCCCTTTAAAAATACACTTAACTTTTTTTTTTAAACTACATTGACTATAGCAGTAAGTGGCAGTAAAGGGGGAAGAGAATATTAATATTATCAGAATTAGGAGAACAAAAAACTACATAAAGCCTACAGAATATTTGGCAAAAAAAACCATAATTCCAGGATAATGTGTAAATGGATCCATAGTAATTAAGTTACATCAACAATTAAAGAAATAGATCCAAATCCTAACTTTCTGTACTTATGTGCTATAAACTATATCACAATAGTCAAATTTTCTTTTGAACATCTAAAATGGATGAAAACAGATTCTTTTTAAACAGTCCTCTACAATGTTGCTAACATAAATAGCAGTGCTATGAATAAAAACCAGGAAGCAAAATGGACCAATCCAGGAAAATTGCCCAAATTGGATGAAATGCAAAAGAACAAGCAATCATCACAAATGGAAAACTTTCCATTTGGTAATTTAACATGGTAAAACACAAGCCGAGACTGACTACCTTCTTTAAGCTTATCGCTGGAAAGGAGGATTTTTAACTTAATTCAGCTTAGTTTTAGCCAGTAAAAGAGCAGAATTATACAAATTAGGCAGGTATAATAAAATCCTTGAGCTGGATATGTCAGATGGATATAGCAAAAGAACTCCAAAACCAAAATAAGGAAATAAAAAAACTTGAGTTTTAGGCAGAGGATAAGCAGATGCTAAAAGTTGGCAATTAGTAAAATCACATTTTTTCTTGCCTGTTCACATGTCTTTTATTCCCCAAAATCATGTCTCTTTTCAATCTAAAATTGCTAATCAAAATAGATACTATATATAAAAGTATTTAGGGTGTAGTGCCCTGAAATAGTCCCTGACCACAAACAAGTCCTATTAGAGTTAATTCTCTTTCTTATTTATAGCAAAAGGAGTTCAGCTGAGGATTCTTTTATCTCTGCTAGTCTATTGATTATTGATATAGTTGAAACCTTTATAATATATGTTAGTTCTAGAAGGATATCAAGAAGGACTATTACCTCCTTGACCTCTACTGCTATACTGAAATGCAGTCTTATTTCCTCCAGATGTTATATAAATAACTTTTCCATACCCCTAAAACATCACTATATATATGTATATATATATATATAGAGAGAGAGAGAGAGAGAGACAGAGACAGAGACAGAGACAGGGATATTATTGTTGATTGGCTTTATGTTAAGGCTCTTCTTTGATGCTTGCTTCAACTTACTCTAGACACTTAGAACAGACAGTGTTTAACTGATCTGATTTTCTTAGCTTTTCTTTATTTGATTCTTGCCCTGGGTGGTACAGTTTTTAAGATTTACTTTTTGTGTAATTGTTTCATGTCTAGGAGAAAATTTCCTTTCTTCTGTACCTACTCAATAAACCTTGGTCTTTTCTGTTTGTGCTTTTACAGAATTTTCTCCCCAACTCCTATGATTTATTTAAATTTTCTTTCTTACTCAGTGCCCCATTTTCCTTACTCTTTTCAATTTTGGACCCTCCAGTCTTACAAGAGTTCAGTTTATCCCTTCTCCCCCTTTTATTCTGTGAACCTTTTATGCCTCCAGAAAGTCTGTTTTGTATTTAGGTGGTCCAGTCAACAGAAACTACACTGAATGAGCACATCAGTTTCCAGCACCCTCCCCCTCCCCTCCCCCCTCCCCAATGATATATATATATATAAATAATGCTGGGCTTTTGAGTGCTGTCCAGGTTTGAATTGCAACTCAGTTCTGCTGTTCATTAGCATGTGATATAAAGGAAGTCACTGAATCTTTCAGTGTTTCTGTTTACTATCTATAAAATCAAGATAATAATAGTATCTATTTCCTCAGGTTGTGGTGAGGATTAAATGAAATCATGTGCTCAGAACAATGCCTGATATGTAGTCAATAAATTTGGTGATTATAATCTTAGATGTGGAAGGCACTCAGAATTACTGAATTAAAGCAAAATTTCAATCTTTATATTAATGGAGTTCTAAATCCATTCTTTTGTTACTTTAAGGGAATCAGCTATATGATTAAGACATTGGACATATTTGTCTATTTGATTTGTATACTTGCACTCCCATCTTCCAGGCCAGAATTTTTTGCAGGAACAAAATTGAATTTGTCCATGTATCAATGAAGAAATGGGCTATGAGTAAGATTTTAAAAATATTTAATTAAGTTAAATAAAACACGTATCTCTTTGTTTTAATGAGCATTCATGAATATGCTGTACAAGGAGGACCAAAATGTGTGAAAGAGTCAGTGTTGATAGGATGAGTGAGTTTGGGGAGATCATACATACTAAAGTCTGGTTAATTAAGTAGTGAAGACCTATGGATAGAGCTTCTGCAAATTTTGCAGTTCCACTAAAAATTCTGACAGATTTAACTTCTCCCAAATTCCCTGCACAGTGATCTGGTAACCTTAAATTAATAGATCTGGGGTGGCCTTCAACCATCTAACCTCCAAAGCATATGCATAACAGGCATTGGAATCCTGCATGATACAATTCACCTTGCATTTGAGGAAAGAGAAACTTTTCAGAACCTAAAGAAATCTACTGTAAAATATGTTATCATCCTAGATTGATTAATGCCGCTATTCCAGCTGAAAAAATTGGGGACCTGCCCAGAAAGGTCAGCTTCCCTAGAATGCCCTGGGGCAGCAATAAACAATTTAAGAAGAAAAGGGGAAAGCCAGTGAATGCAAGTGAGGAAGAGAGATTTTTGCTGAAGCTGCCTGAATAATGGTTCCCACTATGTTGGTAAGAACGGTTATGCCCAGAAGTATTGGGAGGGCTGTCTTTGCTAGGCGCATGTAGTGAAGAGTCTGCAAACTGAGTCCTGATGGAAGCAAGCAGTCAGTACCAGGAGGCTGAGTTAATTATCCTAACATTTGTCTCCCTTGTCTTACCACCCTCCAGAAGGCTGGGATTTTGTAGAGCACCCTGAGCATGATACATATTTATGTCTGCCCTTCAAGGAATGAGATTTCTTAATATAATTTCCACTTCCTCACAGGCATGAAAAACTCATCAGTTAATATCATAATGCCTTGTTGCAATCATTTTTCCCCATCCCAATCTGTGGACATTCACATATATACTAAAGATGTGGGTATATTCCATTTGGGAGCAAATTCTGGATTTCATTTCAGATGACTGTATATAAATATAACTCATAGACTGGTCATCAATTTGAGTGTTCCTCTACTAGTGAATATATTTATCGGCTTTTAGAATAATTTACCATGATTAACAACTGTAGAAGAGAAAATTTTGTTCATTAGCATAATGGTATGCTATTGATCTTTTGATAAGAATAGCATTTCTATCACTAGCTATCATTGCTTCCTTTTATTAAAAAGTAGGTCTTTGTATTAAAATAAGTGGCAATGCATCATAAAAAATTAAGAAATGATAAACTGCAAAATTTACAGCAAATGTAAAATGTGACTCTGAAAATAAGCCTTTATATGTTTTTATCTACAATCATGAAATATCCTTTATTATTAAAAGTGACATGTCAATTTTCAGGGGGAAAGAGAGCAAACTTTCTTGGGCACCCACCAGGTGTCCTTTATACTTGTGTCATTTAAGCTTCACAACAAAACTATAAAGAATGCATTAGCAAGAAAACTAAGACACTAAAGAATGAGGCAGTTAACATGCCCATTGAAATCTAATGGAGTACATTCTGCAGGGCAGGATTGTTTGGGAACTATGACCCCCGTTTTCCTTCCAATTGTTTCCTTCTGGAATGGAAATGTTTATCCTATGCCTGTCTCTCCTTTGTATATTGGAAGCAAATAACTTGTTCTCTAAGTTTTACAGGTCCACAGACTGAGGGGAGTTGCGCCCCAGGACAGACCACACCTAATCGAATTTGATGAAACTTTGTACTTAATATTCTTACTGAAATGTTTTAAGGCTTTTGGGATATTGCGATAGAATGAATGCATTTGCATATGGAAGGAACAAGTCCTTTTGGGGTCCAGAGGGTGGAGTGTGGTGGTTTGGAGATATAAGTACCCCAGAGAGGCATGTTCTTAAATTTAATCCAGCCCTGTGGCTTTAGACCCATTGTAAGTAGGACCTTTGGGGGAGGCTACTTCAGTTAAGGTGTGACCCACCTCATTCAGGATGGGTCTTAGTCCTCTTACTGGAGCCCTTCATAGACGGAATGGAGAGAGGGGGAGAGAGACCCACAGAAGCAAGCAGCTGAAAACAACAAAACCTGGAAGAAAAGGAAGAGAGCAGCAGACACAGCATGTGCCTTGCCATGTGGCAGAGGAGTCAAGGATCGCTGGCAAACAGTCTTTAGAAAGAAAGCTTTGCCTTGATGGTGCCTTGATTTGGACATTTTTCTCAGCCTCTAAACTGTAAGCTAATAAATCCCCATTGTTAGCCCATTTCATAGTATCTGCTCTCAGCGGCCTCGGAAACTAAAACACCCATAATTCCACAGTGGATAAAACGCAACTCTACCTGGCCCCATAGCCCCGTTCTTTCCAATGCACAAAGAAGGATCCAGTTGAAACCTGAACCACATCTAATGTTCCATACCTTATTCTCTCTTTAAGTTTCTTTTCCTGTTCCTACTTCCCCCAGGAGCCTATATGAAAAGTGCATGGGGACTGGGGCACTTTGGCACCAGAGATATGTTAAGGCTGGAGAATTTGGGGGTCCTCTCAAATCAGAGCAAATAACTAATTATCTCTTGGGCCTGCACCTAAAGCCAACACTTCCAACACTGGAGCAATTGAGATCTTAAAACAAAAGTGAACCACAAATAAATGCAGTTGAAAAAGAACAACTGATCTTAATCTTTCTCCAAACCAGCAACACATAATTCAGCTATAAAATACCAACTGCTAATAGAAAGCAACTCTTACTGTTGCAGTAGTTTACATAGACTACCAGAGAGGCAATAAAAAGAGAGCAAGGAAACTCACATTCTATACACTTCTGCCCCATCAGCTGTGATATTCTTTGGACTTGCGAGTCCCATCTACCAGAGAATGACTGAGATAGGTAGTTTCAGTGACCATCTATTATTATTCTATTTATCTGACATCTCTATATAACAAACATTATTGAATTGCATCTACAACGCTCCAAAAATAAATAAATAAAACAATAAAGTATCACTCAGATATTAAAATGAGTTCAGGGTTCAGGTTTACTAACAAGATGGATTCTCCAGTAAGAATTTCATTCTGGGTTTACTTTAGCTTTTGCTCTATCATATGTATTTTAACCTCCCTGGACCAAAACAAATTTAAATGGAAATATAATTGGAGGTATAATTTTTTTAGAATTTTAAAAAACATTACATGCTTTGCATAAAACATTCTTTTAATGTAATCACAATAAATAATAGTCAATATCTCTATTTACCAATATGCTTATACCAGAAAATGGAGACATAAAATGTCAAATTATCAGCAAAAAAATGCAACACAAGGTGGAAGTCAGAAAGATTCTATAAGTAATAGAACAGTGAGTTGTTCTATTCCTCCAAGGACCTTTTTTACTATCGATATACATGCATTTCTGCTTAGAATCTCAACTTGCCTTCTGGTTGTAAAAAGCCTATTAAATTAAAACATCAAATTTATCTAAAACCCAGAACATATATCGAGTGGAAATTTAAATCATAATATCGTCTGCTATTTTTCACCCCAGGTCTCTTCCACTGCTACCTTTGACATAACTGTAAGTTTCTAGCACCCTCATGTGGTTTAATTGGAGCAATTTCAGAAACATTTAAAATCAGTTGCCTGAAACCAAAAACAATGGACAGACTATAATTCAACATTGAAGTTCTGCTGGCATCACAAACCAAGAAAGGAAATCTCAGGTAAGCAAAATTCTAAGATGAATATACAGACTCAATCTCTAACTTACTGCTCTCTACTGTTCGTTTTATGTGAATACTAGAAAGAATGACTCAAAAACAGCTAAAGTTAATTTCATCCTTTGCAGGTAGGAATCCCTTACGTTTAAACCAAGCATTTGACTTGGACAATTATTAAATAATTTAAAAGAACATAATTTTGCTCAAAAAAAAATCGGGTGTTTTTATTTCCCAGTTGGTGTACATCTTGATTAGGCAAATACAGCATCCCTATAATATATTGCCAAACAATCGAGAGGCACCGTCTTTAAGATCTTTTCACTGTCCTCAATAACATTTTAAGTGATTTTTCTACATTTCTTCAAATCATTTGAGAACAATTCATGCAAACAAAAGTATATCCCTTCCTCAACATATCTCTTGGCTTGTAGGAGAAACATCTTTCCAAAGGTAATGTATTTCAGAGCCCTCTTTGAGGGAAGAAGATAAAGAGAAGGACACTGTCTTCCTCAAACTAGTAATAAATGCTCTTGCTATCAAAGATTCCTGTTCAAAACCTGTCTGTGATTTCACAAACCTGAGATGTCCCAAGAAATGGTCTTCCCATGAAAAATTAAAAAGTAGATTTTAAAGTACAGATATTAATAGAATATTCTGAACATGAATAGACATTTTAAAAGTAATTGGCCATGAAGGAAATAAAAATGTAAATGAGTCAGAGGTAAAGAGTCTATTAACAGAAACTTATGTGTGACTTATTTGTATGCTGAACTGGAAGTCCCTACGTTAAAAATATCAGTAGAATGCAAGGGGAATGCACTTGCTCATCAATATATGGCAATGGGTACGTTGATATGAAGAAAGAAAAATAGACATCAGAACTTAAAAGAAAATTCACAGAAAACAGGACTATTATTCATTTAATTATTGGTTGATAAGATTTGGGGAATCAAATAATGCATGTGTTCCTAAATGTACACATATCTTTATAAATTCAAAGGACATCTCTAATAAAATTATCATGTTTGATGGCAAGAGTGGAGAGTAGAAGATGGTGAAAAGTATTAATAAATTCTTTTCACAGAATAAATATCTAAAAACTGCCATGTGTCTTTTGGTTATGGCTACTGTTTTCCAACCTTGGCATTATTTACCTCAATGAAGCAGAGTGTTTGACCAAATGGTTATGGGTGATAAGCAGGCTACTAAAAAATACACAGAAGATACTGGAGTGAATCAGAACAATATTATCTTACCTGTTGAGCCCTTTCAGTGTCTGTTCCATGGTTAAAATATCACGCATCTTATACAAAAACCACTTGTCAATAGCCGTGAGCTTCACAATCTCATCAAGGGACATGTTGTCCTCTATGGCCTGCCAAAAGGAGAAGAGATACTTTCTTTCACAAACATTTTATAAGTGTATTATTTGGCTGAAAGCATGTAACAGGTATCCTCCTCCATACTGTTTGGACAGCCTGAGGCTACAGATAGATAATAAACATGAAATTGAGAGGAATGAAATTTCTTCCAATAAATGGAAAGATTTTGTCAACTATACCACAAATGGCATGCAGAGATGGTGCATTGAGTTAATCAGAGAGGTGTGTGCTCCGAAAAATAGCTTTAACAGGCTTTGTCTCCCTGGTCTACATTTAAATATGTTACCAATTTTATCCTAAATTTGGCATGACTCTGTAAAATTAAATAGAATTTCTTAAAACTATAGTTTTAGTTAAGCCAGATTAGTGTGAAAATTTAGAATCAATATAATGATCATTTAGCTTATATTGTAGATAATAAAATTATTCTTCAGTAAATAGCATATTTTTATCCACTCATTCCACATTCTCACAAGTATACAACAGTCAGTGGGAATTTACAGGTCAAATCTGGCTTGGCATTATTTCTCTAAAATATTCCCTCAAAGAGAACTGCAAACAATAAATAATTTGTGATCAGTTACTATGACTTTTGTGCTAAGGCGTAGCATTTTACAAAATCCTAATATATTCCAAAGCAATGTAGGAAAGCCCTCTCTTCTAACAGGCAGCTCAGCCTTTTCCTCAAGCTTACTTTAACAATTTCTCAAAGATAAAATTACATCTATGGGTCATTAAGCTGAGTATAAATGCAACTGAAGGAAGAGATAAACACTCAAAACCAAAACTTACATATTCAAAAGATGTCTATATATTTGTTACCATTTTAAAAAATACATTTATACCCAGTGAAAAATAATTAAATACTATTCCAAAGCAGCATATTTTAGAATGGTACATTATATTTTTAATTCTGATTAACTAGTTTATGTAACGAGAAACTTTGTTCTTATATTTCAACATAGGAAGTTTAATTTTCTTCAAGCTCACTTTTCAGGATTCCCATTTTATTTTTAGATTTAAAGATGAATATATATTATGTCTGTACATATATGTCCATTCTTGAGTTTCTTGATTTTTTTAATATCAGGGAAACCATGAAAATGAGTGCTGAGATACAGCATAACTGACCAGAATAAAATATCCAACAGAAGTATCAAAGCTATGTTCATTTCATAAATCTATTCTGGTTTCTTTGGTTTAATTCTCCCTGTAATTATAGTCAGGTTCCCAAGGACTTAATATTCTGTTCTATTTTCCAAGTGATTAAAGGCCCAATTAGATGTCGGCCATCAACGCCGTGAGCTGGATAGAACCTTGAGTTAGTGATACTTTTGACAGAACAAATGATGTTTTCACACAACCACATGCAGTAATCACCCTCCAACTGAGGGAGGGCATAGAATCCCACAGACATTTCACAAGGAGGTAGGGCAACTTCTGTCAAATTCACAGTTTCTAATAGAAAGCAAGATCCTGCCAGAGTCTTAGGACTTCTTCAGGCACTGCAGCTTTGCCATGTCACATCGCTGTAATGAAGTTCATAATAACCTAAATAATAACCCAAACAAGTTTGAGGTTACTTTAATATCTCTCAAATCAAAACTAGTGTCATTCCATTCTCCCCCAATTCAAAGGAGGTGATGATCTAGTCTTTCTGAAATGCTACCGCCAAAATCAGACCTCAGAGCAAGTTGCACTTTTCTAAGAATCATGAAAGTGAGTGAAGATTTATACCCTGCCTTCATCTTTTACCCCTTCGGTCCTCCACAGTCCTTACACTCTTTGTCAAAATCACCAAGTTCCTGGCTGCTGTGGAAATGAGCAGTAATGATGACCTCTAATAGAAATCAGTCCCTTCTCCCGCCACGCTGGCAGGCAATAATTTATATCTCAGCCCCTGCACTTCTTGCTCGTACTTGGGGTACTCCGTGCAAGAAAGAACCTCCACACATTTCCCCTGAATTCTCATCCTTTATAAGACTGTTAGAAAAGAATGAGAGATTTGCTTGAGTTTTACAGCCTGGCTGGGAACTTAGAAACGCTTCCCTTTTTCATGCTCCTCAAAATGGCAGACACATGACTGCTAGACCTAAGGAAAAAAATTCATTTACTGCCCATTGCCTAGAAAAAGAAATACACAATTGTGTGTGTGTATGTATATAGACACAATTATATAAATATATACATATTTATATTTATATAATACAAATGTTGCATATTTTTATATATCATTTCATATATGAATGAATGATGCATATTACCTTTTAAATAAAAGCCTGAAAATAGGAACAATAAACAAAGAAGGTAAAATGACTTTCTCGAATAACCGCTCATTACTGCCACACACACCTAGTGAAACATGTTAATTCTCTATTACTTTGAAACTCAACATTTGGAAATGTCCATCAAAAGACACTAGCATCTCTCAGAATTCCAATGGGACGTAAATGATTTGCATTTGGAAACCCTAAGGCTGAACAGCCTGTACATTATAAGCAATGAAGGCGACATCTCTTCTCTATCCCTTCTCTCCAGGATTCTCCAATACGTGGACAGGAAAGTTAGAGTGACTTCAAAATCACTAATGGCATTTTTCTGCCACTACAAAGGTAAATTACAAAGATGGATCCTATCTTTAATGATAAAGTTCCTCTTTTCATCACCTCATCCCACATGCACACATGCACACAAAAAAAATGGTCAGCGGGGCTTTGTAGCCCCAGTGAGGTTTGATACTGTTAGAGGATTAACGCCTGTGCTTTCTTAAATGTCAAAAGCCATTCGGGGATTTCTGACCACAGATCCCAGCTGCCCAAGTCGCCTTTTATAAAATCAGATGAGCTGAAACTTCAAAACTCTAAGCACAGTAAACATGAAAGGAGATTAATATGGCATTTAATTTACATAAAAAGGAGCCAGTGGGTGGAAGTGAGAAATGTAGGGCTTTTTTGTTCTAAAAGTAAGACCAATAAAATAATTATATGAAAAAGCCCATAATCATGGCGTTCTTTATAGTCTTTTGTTGTTGTTGTTGTTGTTTAAAACACAGAGGAAGAAGCACATAAATAAAGCTTGTTCTAGGATCTTAGGTAGCTAATCTTAAGTGATGCTATTTTATGCATCTCCCTTTCTAAAAGAGAGTGTTACACATTTCAAGGAGCACGTAATGAGAGTGATAGGAAACGAAGTCAAGTAGAATCAAATCTACTTAACAGAATTAATACTACATTTACTGAAAAGGAAGGGGCGTTTTATCTATGTGAACACCCTTTAAAACTGCAGTGTGTCTTTAAGGCCAGGCTAAATGTCAAATTCAAACAGATAATTTACCATTAAGAATAGAATTATCTGATAAAATCCATAGATGGATTTTAATACTATTAAACAGAATTAGAAAATTTCCAAAAAAAAAATCTCTGAATTAAAGACCACTTTGTGATTCAGTTTTGCTCAAATCCAAGCTGACTATATTCTGGAAAAAGTAGTATTTTTAAGCCCCTTGTCACATATTACCTTGGCAATGGCATAGATGCGGGTACTCGAGGGTTCAGCCAACTCTTTCCTAAGATCAAGGTTGGATGGCCAGTCTTTGTTCATTGGCAGATGGGGAGTGAAACCATCCACAGATGGGTGGCACATCCGTAAAGCCTTCTGGAAACTCTCCTCAAAGGTGCGACCAATTGCCATGACCTGTAACACACATTCAAGATCTCATGTTTTAAGAAAGAGCTTTTTAAAGTTTTTAAAAGAAGGGGAAGTGTAAGTTTCTTTAGGAAAGATGTAAGAACAAAAAAGTATATATATAATAAGATATCTACTCAAATATTGGGTTTTCTCCGCCCTCCCTCCATGGTTTTGGTGTAATAAGAGTAATTAACATTAGGTCATTCTTTCATCACTTAAGGAATTCAGCTATATTTGCTGAGATGGATGAGGAAATCATCTGGATCATAGCATTAAACTAAGGAGTGTGTGGCCAGAGCATAGAGAATTCCTTTTAATAAGATCTTGACTTTATGTAGATGTCCTTCAGAATAGAAAGCAAATTAAGGGAAAGCAGACATATATTAACATAAAAACAGATCTATTTCTTAATGAGTATCAGTCAGGATCCAAGACAGGCTGGCTTTCTTTATAGCTAAGCATTAATATTAATAGAACCTTGAGAATCATAACAAATACCGGCAGATTCAGATTTTGAATGTAGGTGGAGACTAAATTACTCATGGCAAATTTCATGTGTCTTCTCACAAATTTTACAGCTGATTGTACACCAATCAACTAGAAAAACCATGTAATGATTTAGTTTAGACAAAGCACAAGCCAGAACTAAAATTTGGATTGACCTTGCAGCCTGGTCAGTTCTTTTCATTGGATAAACATTGCCTTTGAATATTTCCATGAAATAATAGATTTCTCTACAATTTTGATCTCCAATTTAAAATGACAGTCATAACACTCCCTTCAGTCAACTTCCGTGACTCCTCAGATAGACAGACCTGAAGTCCCATTAATGTCAGTTTAGGAAATCTTCATGTCAATTGTGTGACATGATACATATTCAAAGATCACTAAACCCAAACAGATAACCTTTTCACACTGATCCAAATTTAATGAGAAATAAGGAAAGATTCACAAGTGCAGGAATAAACAAAATGTTAATCCAAAACATTTTCCCAGGCATAGTGTTATCTTAAAAAGTTAGGCAACATGTTTATAGATTTCTAGCCTAGGCAGGGAAGAGTCTGCCAGAAATAAGATATTTTATGGTGCCATACAATTAATAAAATGTTTATTGCATATATAATCAAATTTGTGCATATTATGTATTTAAAAGTTGGCCCTAAAGGAACTGAGTCTATAAGGAACTCACCATAAATTATTATGTTAACCACAATATACTTACTAGTATAGGGGGTCCAGTCAATAAAAGAGAAGTAAACATATAAAGGAATATAAAATTTTAAGTGTTTGCTCAAAAGTTTTGCTTTTTAATACTTTATATTATTTAATTTCACAAAAAATAAAATTTTTTCCATTTTTCGGTAGAATTCCTATCATTACCTTCCCTGAACCTACTCTACTATAGTCTCACAGTACCTGTATCTAAATACTGTACTTTAACTTTTACCACAGTTTAATTTATATTACATTTGATTCTGCTTACATATTCTGAATCTACCAACTGCAGAGAATACATTACAATTATCTATGTCATTTTCATTGTTTTCTCCTCACAATATCTTAGGTGCACAAAAATTAGAAAATGTTTGCTAACTTGAGTTGAACTAAATGTAAGGTGTTATATATTCACTGATTTAAAAATCCTTCAGATAATAAACCCAAATGAAACTATTACAAATTTTTATCATATTCTTTCACCTAAAAATTTTCTGTGAACCTTATGAAAAGATACACTTCCATGAATTGTAACCAAACTGAACAATAGCTGCTTATGTGGCTGAAAAACTCACTAGAAGTGAGTTCTAGTTCTATTATGCACTAAAAAGCATGATAGAGCAATTAAGATTAAATACTACTTCATATTTTAAACTAGTAAGACACTATAATTGAAAAGGTCAAGATTTTCCTTAACTGTAATTCTTTAAAATCTTCATTAATATCTTGGAAACGAGGGAGCAAATGTAGTAATACTTCTACCCTTTATGTATAAATATGATAGACCATCAGTAAATCCCTATTTTTTTCTTTTTGGTGATGGATTTAAGTTGTATTTCCTGTGATTAGTGGCATGCACTCCTGAAATGGTTGACCTGAGTGTAGGCTATTATCTGTGTCATGGGTCAAATGGAGGCCAGTGTGGAGATTGAACCCATAAATACCTTTTGCTCTGTGCTCTAACCAGCTTAGATATGTAGACACAGACTGAGAGTCCCTGTAGTGCTCATCAAAGAGAGAGAGCTGAGATAGAGAGTAAGATAGAAGATAGATAAATAGATAGATGATAGATAGATAGATAATAGATAGGTTGATTAAGAGATAGATGATAGAGAGGTAGATATATAGATAGCCAAGAAAGAGGTAGTGAGCAAGATTTGGATACATTCATACTGCTGATATTTAAAATCTCTGTTCCTAAACCACATTTATTAATATTAATATAATAAAAACAATAATAATGAATTCCATTTATTGGGGGTGTACTATGAACATGCCTAAAGATATTACTATATTGTAATCTAAGCGCCTTTTAAAATATTTAAAAAATTAAAAATTTTTAAAATTTAAATAAATAAATAAATAAAAGATATTACTATTTATATGTATTAATCCTAAACCTTTAAGAACTTATCACGGTTGGTATTATCATCTCCATTTTTCAGATGGGGAATCTGAGGCTCAGGATCTTTCCTGGGGGTTTCCAGCTAGAAGGGGCAAAGCCAAGTGTAAAACCCAAGTCCATCCAGTTCCAAATCTCATGCTATCCCCATCATGTTAAGTCAAGAAGTCCCTTGATGGGGGAAGGAAAGGGAGTGAATTTCAGAGGCAAGAATCTAAATTTCTTTCTTTCCTCCCTCACAGAGGAACACTGCATCTTTGAAGTTGGAATGATCAAAAGCTAATTTTAATTTCAAATAATATGAAATGAAACATTGTGAAAAATCTTCTGAAGGAAATAAATGCTTAGAACTTTTCAGTATAATGAAAGAGGGATTA
The DNA here is from genome assembly GCA_004027955.1 of Chaetophractus vellerosus. Lineage (NCBI taxonomy): Eukaryota > Metazoa > Chordata > Mammalia > Cingulata > Chlamyphoridae > Chaetophractus > Chaetophractus vellerosus. Next base: position 23,111 of record PVKH010002021.1, read on the forward strand.
ATATTCCATTGTGCTCTTTTCAATTTACAATTTTAAAATAGAAGGTCCCTGAGAGATCTTCTAGACCAGCGTTTTTCTTTTATAGATTTGGAGAGTGAGATCCAAGAAAATTAAAGCCATACATTGCCTGAAGGAACTAAAACTGAATTCTTAACCACAATTCAGTAGTCTTTTCAGTATACTGTGTTGTCTTTTATATTATCTTACTTTTTTTATTTGGTTATAACTCATTATAACCCAGTTATATTACACGAATATGTGTCTCCATATATGAGTATAATATACCCTTACCCTCATATATGGCCTCCCCTTTTGAATAGAAGCTCTTAGAATTCAGTAAAATAGCCATGTGGCATATGCCATAAACACTAGGGTGGTAATGAAATGAATATTTACTCTCTAATCAAGCATCTGGTGTCCAGACAATCTTACAATGATTAACAGCATTAAGGATTTCACAAAATAAATGGAGAATGAGGACTAAAAAGAGGAGTAAACCAGAGTCTCACCTCTCCTACACTTTTCATAGAGCTACCAATCTTGCTAGAGGTTCCATGAAAACGGTCAAGATCCCAGCGAGGAATTTTGGTAACCATATAATCCAGGCTAGGTTCAAAGCAGGCAGATGTCTTCCCTGATACAACGTTCTTGATTTCTGGAAGTGGGATTCCTAGTGCAATCTTTGCAGCAATGAATGCTAACGGATATCTGGAAAGGAGGACACAAATTTCTTTTTAATTTTGTCTTTGAGCAAGAAGTATTGAAAACAAATCAAAATAAAAATTGGCCTTTCATAGAAATTCTGGTATTATTCTAACTTCAGGGCATATGACATACCTGATTCTCTGTTCTTTAAGAATATTTAATACCCATTTATACAATAACATGAGTCGTGATAAAGTATGGAGGCATAGGTCACAGAAGCATTTACTCTCTTACATACATTGTGGCAACTCCCAGCCTCCACCTCCTCAACACCAAATCAATATCTGCCTCTCTGTATAAGGCACTCACTTATGCTTAACCTCCAATCTGCAAAGTCTACAAAACATTCTTCTGAAAAAATATATACATATCTGTGCCTGGGAAGACAGAGGTACTGTGGGGCACGCAATGGTAGGAAATCACAGACACTGCAAGTGTGGTTCTTACTCTGTCTCCAAATTATCTAATTTTGGGCTCCTTACAAAACTAGCACTCTGAGAACCATTCCCATTGGGGAATGTCATTTTTCGTCCTGGAAGTTGAGAAATAATTCATTGCACTATAGAATTACATATGAGTGCCTTTAGTCCAGCTCCCTCTATCTTACAGAGGAGGAAACTGATTGAAGCAATTAGTGATTTGCCCAAAGTCACACAGTCAGTGGAAGAAGCAGAATGAGAACTCAGGTCTCCACCCCATGCAGCACTTTGCAGCTATATAAAATATCTACAGAGAAAAATATTTTGTTCATTAAATGACTTGTAATTTAAATGTCAGGTGCTAAATAAAGTGATAGAAACAAAAGCTATTAATGTTCTCTGTATGCTTGCTAGTAGTTGCTAAAAGGGACAGCAAGTTTATTTATTTGGTTGCAACATTTACCTGTGGAAAATTTAATGTTTTTTAGTCTTGCTGAGCTACAAAATAAGAATAAAGTACATTGAATGCTTGGCTCCAGTGAAATATTTGTCTATAGTTTGCTATAGGGCTACATGCCTGAAGAAGCCAGTTGAGAACTAAAATTAAGGATTAATTTGCACTTTTTAACAACATCTGCAAAGTGCAATTAAGAAGCAAATTTTTTGCAACCTGCTTTGATCACCAACATTTTGATTAGTTTATGATTAGCCAGCAAACAAAGCCAGCTAGCAATACCATTTGCCTCAGTCTGGCAGCAAGCTCATTAATAACCATGTCCTTAGGGCCCCACAAATGATTTTTGGAGCCGGCATACAGAAATGGGAAATATAGTTTGTAAATACAGCACAGATTTCCACTAGCTGTCAATTTTCCATTTCTATCTGTGCGAAATCTGCAAACCCAAAATTAATCATTCTGATCTTACCCGGTGGCTTTTGAGGCCAGGGCAGAGCTTCGGGACAATCTAGCATTCACTTCAATGATGCAGTACTCCATTGAGGTAGGGTGTAGGGCAAACTGAATGTTGCATTCCCCCACAATGCCCAAGTGACGAACGACATTGATTGAAGAACGTCTCAGCATCTGAAACTCCGCATTGGAAAGTGTCTGAGCAGGGGCCACGACAACTGAATCACCTGGACAGAAAAGCAGCACTTGTTATTTGGTGCTATAGCTCAATAACAAGCTTCAGTGACTTCACAATCTACTCGCACGATACAAGGCAGACACAGAACACTCTGAGGGTTTGTTGGGAAAAACATTATCTTAGGGCAACATGTATAAGGCGCATCAGGTATTATTTGTCCTGATTCTTGTATTGCATTTATTATCCTTAACATTACTTACAGAAAGCTCTCTCTCTACCTTTCCCAGGTTCATGTAGCTACCAAGGCTTCAGTCATCTACTTTACTGCATTGACATAAACTTCTTCAATTTTCCTTTTCTTCGTCACAAATCACCTTTCTCTTTCGAGTTCTTCAGTCCGTGGAATAATATCACCCCTTTGCCTAGTCAGGCTCATCCACCTCTTCTGTGGATCTCATTCCTTCCCATTTCCTCACCCCACCCCAATCAGCCTCTTGCATCTTCAAATTCTGCCCCTCTGCCTACACAACAAACTCAAAGCTCTATCATACAAACCTTCTCTCTCATTCCTTGCATGAGCAACATATTTGTCCCCACAGCTACCCCTCATGAGGTTTTCAAAGTGGTGAGGAAACTCTGTAGGCAGTGTTAACAATTTAATAGTGATTACTTTGTCATTAGGATTGCCTGCTAAAAGCAATCTGGGAAGCAAAGGGTATGAATTCCGGAGAGCTCTTTGCATTCTTTTTTTTTTTTTTTACACCAGTATACAGCATGGTTTATTTTCAACAATTTCAAAAAATAAAACTAAAAGCAAGAAAATAAGAGGTAATGTAGCAAAAGGGTATTTCTCTCCAAAATGATCGGCCATGATTCCTCAAAAGTTATGGTCAACAGAGAGAAAACTGAAGAAAAGTTTGTATAGAATTATTTTAAAGAATGATCCATATTTCAATTTTTGTTTAAGCAAGGTTTACCATTTTCTATTCATTTTACGTTTTTAGGTTTTATTTTTGAAGACTGAATTTGTGCAAATAATCTTCCCTGGGGATTAAAAGTAGGGGAGACAAAACCACACTCAAAAACAGAAACAAAACTTGGGGCAGGAGGGAGATATAAGTTACATTCACTTTCCAAATGAGTTTGAACCATAAAGAATGGGCTTTACCTCACTCTTTTTTGTCAGACATTTGAAATTTATAAAGTATGATTCCTACATACTGCATGTATTAAGGAAAAAATAATAGTGAAAATTGTACCCAGAAGAGGGGGAGAATAATACCCAGCATCCTGTTTGGAGGGGTGTTTACTGCCAATGCCAAAAGCCTAATCTGTCAAATGTTCCTCTCATTTGACAACTTTCAAATGATTTAGAGAACATAAGACAATTAGAATGTGAAGTTTGGATTTGAATAGTGAAGAACGGTGAGACTAGGGTGGTATTTACAAAGGAGAAGCAGATATATGTGCATAGCACCAGATATTTCAAGTAAGCAAGTTCAGCCCCAAACAAACTGCAGTGGCAATTTTACATTTTAAAAACTTTCTCTATTATTTCCCAGAGTAGAAAGCTGTGAAATGTTTCAGGTTGGTGCTATTCACTAAGGTGTGAACTCAAAAGGTGTCTTTTCTGCATTTGAACTGTTTCTCAGGCCTCAACATCTCCAATCCAAGTGTCATGAACTCTACTGCTTTTATACGCCTAATTTGGTATCAATTATTAATTCTTTGAAGTTGGCTAGAGAATTCCTTCATTGATGACAATGTATGCAAATGTACACACTCACATACTGAAAATCTATAAATAATTTTAACAAAGGATACGTTTTCTCTATCAGAAATTAACCAAAGAAAGTGACATTAGAAATAGTGGGACTAAAATATATATTTTCAGAGTCTTTTTAATACCTATGGTGTTGAAACATTCGATTTATTGACTAATACCTGGATATTTTTGGATTTTAGATTCTACAAACTTCAGATTCTGAAGTTGAAAAAGTCAAATTCCTCAATATGGGAAATTCTATCTGGCTATACTTTTAGACTTTTTACGTGGAATTATTATTTTACTTTTGAAAAAAATGTTTTGAATATATTTATATAGTATTAATAGAATATCCCAGTAGGTCATATTCTAGATAAATATTCTGTAGTATAATTTGCATTCTACCCAATATTTCAGATATTAAAATAGGGGTAAAATTTGGACTAGGGCCACTTGTCTGTTATAATTCTAAATGTAAGTTCTCATGTAGAATATTAAAATTTAAATTGATATTTGGCTTTGTAAGCCACTTTCCCTGTGTACTGTATGTATATATTAACAATAGAGAAGATTTTTGAATCATGGTATATTGAACCGGATTTTGCAGAAGCAGACTTGGACCTCTCTGGCTTTCTTTTCACAAGGATCAATAAATCAGTCTGGGTGGTGCACGCTACCCTTTACATTGCTTACTCACTGCTTTCAGGCTTGTGGGTACTAACATGCAATCCTAGGACAACACTGACATTAGCACTGATATTTTTGGATCATCCTCCCAAATAATAAAATATATAGAGCGATAGATTGATACATACTTACATACATACATACATGAAGAGATCTGCAGCTAGACTAATTACTTAAAATAGCAGCAGACATGGAAAATAAGCACTTAATTGCTTGCTTCATAAGTTTAAATTCATTTTAAGTTTGCTATATTAAGTTTAAAAATTAAAAAAATATCAACTTACTATAAACAATTTAAAATATGTATAATACAACTTTATGGTCAAAACATTTGAATAGTCTATGAAAACAAGACCTCATATTTCTGTTTAGATTCCATACGTGATTTTTCAATCTGTCTCTTCCAGGAGAAACCATAAAACAGTTGTCTTATTTTATGGCAACTAATTTTGTTTAGGAGTCTTTGTATTCTAAGGGTGTAGAATGGATATATGGGTGGAAGGTCAACTGAGAGCACCTTTACATGTTTCCTTGGCTTTTTTACTTCTTTCATTTTAGTGGAATATAAATAATTGAATGTTGTCACATTCTGAAATTGTCTTCATTGTAAAG
>PVKH010002022.1:0-28374 GCA_004027955.1 Chaetophractus vellerosus
TGGGGTCTCTCCTCTACTCCCAGCCATAGTTAGGTTTCCTTTCTATGCTATTCTTTATATGCAGGGCTTTCCTTAGCATAGCATGTCATGATATATACTATTTGTGTCTATCTACGATGTCTATAGATCTGTTTTTCTTGCTCATCCTCACATTTGGGGCACCCAGCTTAGTTCCTGGTATTTATGAGCACTAAAACACTTGATTGATGAATGGATTAATTAAAATTTTTATTTGAATTGAAATAAACAAGCATAACTAATAGAATACATTTATTTATAATTTCCCATGAATTGAAACTTTTTTGTTTTCATTTGACTTCCATTATAAAACTAGAAATTAATTTCCCCAGACATTGATCTTAAGAAAATTACTCGAAAGACTGCATACATTATCTTAAAAATGTTTATCCTTAAACTATACAATGATGATGATGATGATGATGTTGATGTTGGTGATAATCATCATAGTAATAATAGGAAACCTAAGGAAATATAACCCACAGCCTCAAACCCAATTAAGGAGAAGGAAACTACATTTAGCTTGAGGCTGCTCTGTGCCAAGCAACATGAGAAGCCCATTATTTAATATAATTAGAACAAATCAACTATTTTCATTTTTCTATGTTGCCTTCTAACCCTTGACTATATGAATACATAATTTTACAGTTCCTTTCATAGCTCAGTATCTATTTTTACTTTTAGAATTAATATTTCATCATAAGTATCCAACATGGACAGTATAATTATTGTAATGGCTGCACAATATTCTATCCAATTATGACAGTTTAATTTACTAAGAAACTCTCCTATTACTTTTTAGATAGTTAGACTATTTTCAGTCTTCCATATTTTAAATAGCAATTTATTGAATATTTTTATGTAAACAATTTTCCTTTTAGAGAGAGTGGGGTATTTTACCTTAGGCAAATTGCTGTAGAGTTTATGTTGTTTGGAACATTTTGCCAAATATTTCCCCCATGAGATTGGGAGTATTGTTGTGATTTTTAATGCTTTTGTAAATTTAATATGTTCTAAAAGGCCAGTAATGATTTTATAACTGAGTATGTGGTAGAAAATATTATTGTTCCTCAAAACATTACAGTGGTCTCTTAGATAACAACTATCATGTTGAGACAGAAGTGAGTTCAAAGATTAAAAAGGTGCCATTTGTTTTACTCAGTTCTGTAAACTAAATCACTAACCTCTCTTATCCCCTCTATTAACTGTGAGCTCTTAGGTGCATCTACTCAAGTAGATGAGAGTGTGACATTAATGTCACTGTACATGGAATGGAATCTGGTAAGTTCAAGAAGAGAGATGGGGCATGCATCACTATCTAGCTTGATGGAAGCAATAGACTGATATTTTTTCTAGCTCTAGGGATGTTTTACATTATGTTTTATTTCAAAACATGACCAATTTCCATAGATGTTTAAATCCTCCCACATAGATCCCTTTGCACCATTCTCTGATATCAATAGTTTTATTTTTATTGATACATGGTTTTTTGGGTTTTGTTTGTTTGTTTGCTCCTTACCGGCCCTGATTGGGGCTTTTTGGGATTCATGATGCTTTTAATAACAATAACATAAAAATTGTGTTAACAATAATAATACCTGATCCTTTATTGAATATATATTAGGTGCTGGCTTATGATCTAGGAGCTCTATACATATTAACTCATTTACTCCACAACACTATGGTATAGGTATTATTATTATTATTTTTTAAAGATTTATTATTTATTTATTATATATCCCCCCCCCCTTCTGCTTGTTCTTGCTGTGTTCATCTTCTGCGTTCTTCTGTGTCCGCTTGTCTCCCCCCGCTGCGGCGACCCGCTGAATCAGCTCACCATGCGGCGGCCTTCCTGCTCGTGGCAGCTTGCCCTGCCCGTGGCGGCTTGCCTTCTCAAGGCGGTCTGCCCGCCCAAGGAGGCCCTGGGAACCGAACCCTGGGCCTCCCGTGTGGTAAGCCGGCGCCCTACCAATTGGGCTGCAGCCGGCCCCTGGTGTAGGTATTATTGATATCCTGTTTTAAAGGTGAGAAAACTGTTTCAGAATGGCTAAGTAACTTCTACAAAATCATACTGCTATTTATATCTAGGCAGTCTGGGTGTCTGAATGTACTCCTCATGGTCATGATATGCAAAATGGATCAAGTGCTTTTTTAAGATTTCAGGTATTAACCAATGAAATTCTGAAATATTGACTATAAAATGTATTAAGGGTGTTCTTGAAGCCTAATTTGTAATTGCAGTTTTGGAGAACTTTCCAAAACCTCAGAAAATCTGACTTTGGAAAACACGGGTAGTAAATGGCCTGAGAAGTAGTTTGGATTTATTCTAAATATGTCACACAAAATTAATTTCCCTTTAGCCTTATGACTGCTGCACCTGAGGACTGCTTTAGAACAGGACAGCTGGCATGCAGCAAAATATTCTGTAACAACTTTAGTGATATATTTGTGGATAATGTGGATAATATTGCATAGTTGAGCTAATACTTTGGGCACACGCTTTCTCAAATGCTCAGTAATTCTCATGATACTGGAAAAGAGGGTGGGGTAAGTGCATCAGTGTCAAGTCAGCCAGTCTGGGTGCAGATTTTGGCTTTGCCACTGTAGGCCCTTGAAAAATTTCCTTTGTTTCTCCAACCACAGTTCTTCATCTCTGCCATAGTTATGACGTGTGGAGCACCTAACTCATGAGATTGCTGTAAGAGTTAAGATGATGTGTATGTACAATGATTGGATGGTATATCCATACACGGAAGTGCTATTTGCAATAAAAAAGAACAAACTACTGATTCATGCCTCAACATAGATGAACCTCTAAAGCATTTATAATGAAAGTTCCAGAAAAAAACAATCCATAGAGACAGAAATAGATAAGTGGTTGCCTGGGGCTGGGCATAGGCTTTGGGATTAATGTGCAGATGGGCACAAAGAATCTTTTTGGAGTGATGGAAATGTTCCATAATTGGATTGTGTTGATGGTTGTACAACTCTGTAAGTTTACTAGAAATCACTGAATCGTAACTTGAAACAGGTGAATTTTAGGCTGTGTAATTTATACCTTAATTAAATTGTTTAAAAAAATGTTTGGCATAGTCAATGACCATTAATCTATTTTTATTTTGGGATTGCTCTTATTTGTTTTATTATTATTTATCACTGGGTCTTTATTATCCATATTACTTATAGTGAGAGATTCTGGGAATATGGCATAAGACCCTTTACTTGTCTGGGTTTCAACATTTCATCTACTCTTTGGATGAAGACATGCTTTCAAATTTGTGAATGACACAGCTGGAAGGGATAATTAATAGAATAGAACCAAGAACCAAGATTTGGAATTGTTTTGACAGCCCAAAAAGCTGTGCTGAAAACAAGGAGACGAAATTTAACACAAAATAAATGTAATATTTGCCACAGGCTGGCTTCCTCAGGCAGGCAAAACCAGCTGGCTTCTAAGTAGCTATTACTCTTTTAAAAAGTATTTGCCTTTTACAAAGGGAGCCCCAGAAAATCTAGGTGGGGTTCAGCAGGCCCAAAATGGAGGCTCCAAATATAAGTGGTCCATTTGGGTTTTGGTAGATGCTAAATGAGTGCCCCATCTGGATATCCTATGCTTTATGTTTATATCATAATCATCAACATTACCATTATTATTTTTACATTTATAATAATAAAATTCAGTGTTTATAATTTTATAAGGTATGTGCTAACTGCCTTATATTCTTTATTCTATTTCATGCTTATAAAACCCTACAAAACAGAGAATGTTTTTACCCCCATTTAGTAGATGGAGAACTGAGCTTTAGCAAGTCCCATAGCTAGAAAGTGGCAGACCCAGTTACGAAGCAGTTAGAATTCAGAGCCTGTATTTTCAAAAACTAAATTATATGATCTACCTTCATAATTCCTTATAAACAGTATATACTTCTTGAACTCTAGTAAAGTGATGATGCAAAAGTGAAGAGTTAGCCAGCCTGTGCATTATTTTTGGTAATCCCTGATGATTTGACCAATACCTGGATTGGTTTATTTTAGTGCTAATGCTCTGGGATGGACTAATTTACACCACTGTGTTCTAAACAGTGCTATGTCTAATGAGCTGTGTGAAAATGCTGAGGTGTCACAGGCTACGGCCATTTGAGCAAGAAGGCAGTAAACTCAGTAGGAACAGCTGCTTAACAAAAGGCTATTAGTAGGCCAGAAAATAAACAGGAGATTTTGCCGAAACATATAATCTATTTTTAAATTACTTTGAAATAATTGCTTGGGCATTGATATAGAAGATGATTATCAACAGTCAGTTGTTTTATGGAAAATGCTCTACCTTAAAAAATATAGTTTTGCATATTGTTTTCTATTTTATGTTCAATAATCTGTAGAGGGAGGAAGGGCAGTCACCATGTATTTATGAAAAAGAGAATAAATGATGCATTGACTTGAAATCCTTTCATTTTAAAGAAGGAGAATACATTGTACACAAAGTATATAATTGATGATTTCTTCTATCAGAGGGTCATATAACAGGAGATCTAAGTTTTTCCAAGAATTAATGTAGATCTGAGGATGAAGGATTTAGAACTACACATTCCAGTTTTTATAATATTCTGTGTGAGTATACCATAAAATAACGATTAAATTAATTTTAAAAATAATGAATAAATATGTAAGTTCCTTGATATGTAGGTACCTTTTTATTTAACTCTTAGTTCTATCTAATCCTGCATTTTAACTACATAAAATACCTGGTCACAGCTTTAGCAAGAGGCTTTTTTTTTTCTTTCTTTTTTCTTTTTTTAAAAGATTTATTTATTTTATTACATATCTCCCCTTCCCCCCAGTTGCGGCGACGCGCCGAGACTTGGTCACTGTGCAGGCGCGGCTTTCCCCGCTTGTGGGTGGCTTCTGCTTCTATTCACGGCCGGCTTTCAGTTCGCGGGTGGCTGGCTGCACTCCATTCGCGGGCTACCTGCCCTGCCCATGGTGGCTTTTGCCCTGTCCGTGGCAGCTTTTTGCCCTGCCCACGGCGGCTCTGGCCCGCCCATGGTGGCTTGCCATTCTCAAGGCGGTCTGCCCGCTAGGAGAGGTCCCCGGGAACAGAACCCAGGGCCTCCCATGTGGTATGCCGGTGCCCTATCCACTGGGCTATCGAGCCGGCCCCTTTTCTTTCTTTCTTACTACCAATAAGAGAATCTTATCTTACCTGCATATTCTCTCCATTAAGTATTTTTTCCCTTTCCCAGTAGGTCTTTTGTCTTCTCTCATTCTTTCCACCTCCCTGTTATTTTGCAGCACTCTATGACTAGAAAGTGCCAACTATTTCTGTAGCATTTGTTTTGTTTCTTCCTTTAAATATCCAAAATCAACACAGATTTCCTTTTCCTTCTAAAAAGGACAAAAACTAATATTTAATTAATTTTATCTATTGTCATTTCCTTTGCCTTTTATCTTTTTGACCCTGGAAACAAGTTACTTTTAAACCTTCATCGTTTAATTTAACAAATTAACATTTTAAAAATTTCAGTTTGGCCATTTTTCCTTCACAGCTGCTAACTGTGGTAAAGCCCAAAGTTTGCTTATAATGTACTTTTAGAAGAGGCACCATGTACATGTAGAAATTCTTTAGTGTAGAAACAGTATTTTCCATTCTTTCTGAATAACCATCACCTAGTACCTTATCCCAAACGATATGTGACATAGTTTTGTAAGATTTGGGATTGGATCGAGGTTTTCTTGATGTCTAATGGATGTTAATAGAATGGGGAAATTGAATTTGTAAAAATCAGCCACCAGTAGTCTAACATTTGATGGTGGTAGCTGTCGAGGCTCAGATTATTGCCTCTAAATTCTTCACTTTTAGAAGAACATGCTTCAAGTGGCTGCTATCTAAATACTCATCCAATGGCAGTTTAATAAAACCCTTTCCCCTTCTACATACAAATTTGACCTTCATTCCTGTCTACCCTGATAAGACAGCAAGTTCAATTCTATTGCTAGGCAACATTGCTTTTGGTAAAAATAACCTCTGGTTGGTAAATTGCACATGGACTAGGAGGAACGATAGATGCTCTGTGAATACAAGTTTGGGATGCTTTTGGCTTCTCTGTATGCAGTGACTCTTGTAGTAACTGGCCTGTCCCTCGCGGGGACCCTGGAAGTTAGCCCTGTGGAATCATTAAAGGAGAACTTTGGCTTTTGTGGGACCTGAGGCTTTTAAACCAGGGTAGCTCCAGGGTAACTGCCCAATGTGGCTCTTGTATCCTTACCGCCAAGCTGTATCTGGGTAGGAGATTTCTCCCCATAGAAAGGAGCAACTGCTTCTTCCCTACCCTGTTCCTGTGTTCCTGAATTATATTCTTCTGTGTAACCTGATGTTAGATGTGGCCAAGAGTCTTGTTACCTAAATGTTTAGTTAAATATAAGAGACTCCCTGGTAGGCATTAAAACATCTGATTAGAATATTATGCTCTAACTAGTGACACACTTGGAATTTTCAGTGATTTGATATGGGGCAATTGTGTACCTCTCACAACCAATAATATAATGAGTACAGAATCCAGCTCAGTTCTTGTGAACCAACAGAATATTTATTTAGGTCTACAGTATTACCCCCAAATCAAACTCATATATATATTATTTATAAAGCACCAACCCCTCCCAAAGTGATATTCATATCTGGTTTTGTTGCTGTTTCCATGAATTTTATGTTTTTTTCCCCCAAATAACACTTTAATTTGAGTGCAGCTGTAAAGGAACAGATTAAAGGCGATTTTTGATAACTAGAGAAACTTTGACAGGTTGACCATCTTACCAGAGTGGGTAGAATTGAACTGATGGAGGGTTGCTGGATTTGAAATTAGAGCTCTAATTTTTTCACAGCTATTTTTCATGAAATTCCAAGAGTGTGAAAAATAACATTTTAAAGTTTTTTATGTGTTTGTTTTTGTTTCGTTTTATGAATTCTGAGATCCTTTCCTCATATATAGTAGGTAAAACATTGTAGCTCTAGTTGAAATGATGGACTACCCAAAGCCTACTACTTTCTCCCAATTTTGTTTCTCCTTCAGCAGCTCCAGGCATCACCAGGGATCTACAGGGGATCTACCTAATACAGTTTGGAAAAACTGAGTTTCTATTTATTGTGTTTGCCAGTGCTATTCAACTTGTTTGTGAAATTTCTGATAAAGTATATTTTTATTTTGTATAAATATGTCCTTTCTAATATGAGAAGGAAGAAAAGGGGAGGATATTGGGTATATGAGAGTCCCCTGTATTCTGTATGTGACTTTTCTGTGACCTAAAACTTCTCTGAAAACAAAATGAAAAATTAGTAAGAGATTGGGGAATAAATGGAAGAAAATGCCATTGTACAGACAGGACACCACATATTACAGTGATGAAAGGCAAAATGTCAAATTTTTAAAAAATTTTTCACTATTTTTTAATATCCCAATCTTTTAATTTAATTTAATTTTTATTTTTTTAATTTTATGTGTTATATTTCTTATATTTAAATTATCATTATTATTTCATTTTCCTATTAATTGTATTTGGCTATTTTAATGGCTTCATTTTTGAAGAAGCTTTGGATCACAGAAGGGTTACAAGTGGGGCAGGGGAAGATCATTGGTGTGGGGTGTCAATGATGGGGGATACATGGGAGGAAGTTCACCTGGGCATACATATAAGGTTTATAAAAATGTTCAAGTATTCACGGGGCATTGTCACAGTGGGTGGAGACTCACACAATAACTGAGAGAATATTGAATTCCTGTCCTGGAGAGCTCTTCCACATTCTCTAATGGAGCAGCAACAGTCCCCCAAATGCAATGACTGGCAAAGGAGGATAATCCACTGATGGGCCCTTGATATTGATGACTATGCTTATGAGCCTTTGATTTTAAAATTGAAACTTAACCTGTTGTTGTGGGGTGCCTAAGAGTTGCCTCCTGAGCACCTCTTTGTTGCTCAAATGTGGCCTCTCTCTATACCAAACTCAGCATATTAATGCATTGCCTTCCCCCCAGCATGAGACATGACTCCCAGGGATGAGCCTCCCTGGCACCAAGGGATTACTACCAAGCACCAACTAGCAATGCAACTGGAAAAAGACCTCGAATAAAAGGGGGAAAAGGTAAAGACAAATGAGTTTGTATGGCTAAGAGACTTCAAAGTGAGTCAGGAGGTCATCCCAGAGGTAACGCTTATGCGCATCTCAGCAGGATCTCATAGACTGCCAAAGAGGATGCTACCCCAAATAGTGGGGTCCTGAGGGCTCTGGAGACACCCAGGTCCTATGGTTAGGGCAGGTAGCTCTAGAGTTTGGTGCCTTGCCAGTGGGCCCTACTTTGTAGTTTGTGCTCCTGAGAGTGACAGAATTAGACTCAATTATGTCTTCCCTACACATGACTCATCTGTCCCTTTTATTTAAACCTACACTTGGTGCTGGAGTTTGTAGGTGTATGTCCAGGAGACATGAGTCTTTGGGCTGTCCATGTTCCAGCTGAACCTGGAACCTCAGCTGAGTTGCAACACCTATTCTATAGCTCTTTAGACTCAACCATGACAACTAACAAGGAGATAATGATGGACAACAACCATCCCAAGGAACAGAGAGAGTCTGCAAATGCACGCAAGATAGCCCTATCCATCTTCCCCATGGGATATAAGCCCCCTCTCAATTAGAGGTGGAATAGACATCACTATCCCAGAATCCTCAGGATTGGGGAAAGAACTATGGACTAGAGTGGACTTACTGGTATTGTACTATAGACTTATTGTGATTCTAGCAATGGAAGAAATTACAACATTGATGTGGAGCTAGTGGCCCCTGGAGGCTCTGGGAGCAGGGAGAGGGAAAAACAGTTGTAATATGGAGGCTTTTTTGGGACTTCGGAATCATCCTGAATGACACGGCAGTGACAGATATAGGCCATTTTATATCATCACATAACATGCAGAACTGTGTGGGAGAGAGTGTAGACTACAATGTGAACTATGGTCCATGCTTAATGGCAAAGCTCCATAATGCCTTTATCAATTTCAGTGAATGTGCCACACTAAGGAAGGATGTTCTTGTGGGAGGGTGTGGGAGGTGTGGGGATTGGGGTATATGGGAATCCCTATAGTTTCTGTGTAACATTTTTGTAGTCTAAGTATCTTTCAAAAAAGTAAAAATAAAATATTGTTTTTAAAAATATGTCCTTTCTGAACCTAATTCCTTTATGTCTTTTTTTTGTAAGCATGCTTGTATTTACTGCAATGTACTGAATTTTACAAGTATTTCCTCTTCTTGGTGGGAGGCTTACCTGAGAAAGTAAGGAGAAGGAAAGTTACATCTCAGTGTAGCAACCAAATTTTTTCTTCCCTCTCTCCTTCCTACCATCTATCTATCTATCCATCCACCTATCCATCAACCCTACAACAATATTTTGTTACTAGGAGATTTATAGGTGAAAATACATATTTCTTGTCTGCAAAAGTTCGCAGTCAATTGTATTGCCCTAGGATGGTATCAGCACTTTCAGATACTGTTTAATATATATTAGTTCCTTCAAACCAGTATAAAATATGTGTGTATGTGTTTGTGTATGTTTATAATATGAATACTCTTTAGAAATTGGTTAGTAATTGATGAAAATTTTAGATTTTTTTACATAAGAAATTCTGTGTGACTTCAAAAAAGTTTAAAAGCCTTTGGCTAGATGTTGCATTGATATTGATTTCTCTCTACCTAATTTCAGAAATATATGAGGAACTGTCTTTTATATGCCCTCCTTTCAGTGTCCAATCTACTATGGGATTTGCTGCATTTAGGGAGTTGGAAACAGTGTCAGCATTTGGCAGCAAAGTAATTTTTGCAAAAGCAAATGACATGTATCAGTAGGTTCTATTTTTTCATGAAAATAAATCTAGAGACTTAAATTATGACTCAGTGAATTTTCAAACTAAATACAGAGAGCAGGTTTATGATTAGCAGAGAGCAGGTTATGATTAGCAGGCCAGCACAGATTAAAGACACTTCCAGCTTCTGTTCCCCTCCTTGGGTATACCTCATCAAATAACACCCCCAAGTAATTAAACTATCTATAATTATCCCTAATACAGATTTACTTTCTTGGGCTTTAGCCAAACTGCACATATTACAATCACTTACCTTCAAGTGCAACTATTGGTAATTATCTAAGATGTTTAGATGTGGAAGCTTAATAACTGACAATCCAAGTTCGTGTTTATAAGAAAATGTACAAAACAGGTTCAAAGTTTCAGAGTTTTCATAGTAGCATCCAATGGCAATGGATAGTCTTCTCTATACATTAGTACATTAATATTCCCTTAAATTGAAATGAATGCTTACAAGTGAGAAAAGCAACTAACATAATGTTATTTAATTTGAATGTAGGCCCTATTTTTAATAATAGATAGTCTGGAATCATAGATAAAAAGGAATGATAAATAATACAATAGAATCGAAATAATTCCTCTTTGCACCACTCTACAGAGACATGCTGATTTCCATCAGATATTTTCCTGGCTTCGAGCCTTGCTTTGTTTTTGCACATTACTTTTTCTGTGAGTTTTATGTTGAAATATTTTCCACATTAGCATGTATTGACTTATTTTATTTTTGGTGAAATGTTGAAATAGCTCAGTTTAAACAGATCATTTGGGAGCTTTTGCCCATCTTGAGAGGATAAGAAACTTGTTGAAAGTTATTTTTGCCTTTTCAACAATAGACATTGGATCTTTAAATATCCCAGAATCATCATATTGTACCCAATAGAAGTCACTGTAGTGATTTAAGCTGTGCCCAGATCCCACCAAGATTTGAGTAACATATGAAACAGTGGAGTTGAACCATTTACCCATTTATCTGACTGAAATGAAATTAGAGGTTCTGAGCTAAAGGAAAGAAGACCATGCCCACCCACCATCTTTTATTTTCCAATCCCTTCTAGAGCTTGCCTTTCCTGCTGGATGAAATAGGAAATCACAGCTAAAATGGAGCAAAACACAGAAGTCATTTAATTTCCAAACTACTTTGTTCTGAGGAAATAGAGGGAGTTTGAAGAGTAATCTACATATATCTACCTTTGTGAGGGGGGGGTTACATACTAATTTTAGAACCTCTCCCACTCCAAAATAATGCTAGTCACATTAGTTACTCAAATGAACGCCTATTCCACATGTTGCTAAGTTTGAGAGGTGTTTAGAATATAATGTTTGTGACTAGAAGAAACCACATATTCAGTTCCTTAGGAAAATGATGGAATTGAATCCACACCCTGCCTTCCAGTCTACATCTGTTGTCTTAATTTTCTCTAAGCAATGATGCTAGGAAAAGTTCTACCTACCTTGCCTGTTTGACCTCTGCTGCAGAAGGAATATATTTGTATGCCCAGGCATGTGTGTGTATAAAATATAGTCTTATCTGTGTCTATAAGCACCAGTACGCTCATATACAAGTGGTAAATAGGGGAATGCAGAAGTCATATTAGTTCATGTGAGATTTCCCCCCGGTCGAGCTTCCCGATATAGCAGGATTAGAATTACGACCTTCACCAAGAAAAGTAAAAGTCCTCTGAGTACAGCTGAATAGGCAAGAGCACTTTCAGCTCTGTTTACAGAAAAACCAAACCAAACCTGGGTATCTGATTGAGGAGCTTCTTCCCTGGAAAGGCACACTCCCACCCAATCAGGACTTTCTGCTTGTTGTAGGCTGCCCTTCCTTCAAGGCCCACCTTAAACTGTCCTGCTAACTCAAAGCCCACTGTCTCTGCATTGACTCAGGGCAAGAAACCAGCCTGTCCTTTGTCAGGTTCTTGTACATTTTAAAATATGACCTGAAGCAGTCTCCAGCCATGCTCACCTCCCCACCTAGGCTAGCCAAGATATTATCTGAGAGCAGCACCAACGATTATTTTTGTTGGTGTTCTGGTTATAAAGGTGCAAGTTTGCATGGAACTACTGTACAGTTCTATATTTGTGCACCGAGCATTGATACTCAGTGTGGAAAATGGCTTGAACCCTGGAATATATATTTCTGGTTATTGAATGAAATATATATTTTTGGTTATTAAATGAAAGAGGTTGTTTTTCAGGACATATATTACACTAAAATATGGACATGAATTGAGTACATGTTCAACTTTGAAACAGTTTATTTAGAGAACAAGATATCACCTTCCTTCATATATATCAACTTTCTATTTAGTAAAATAGGAGAAAAAAATCAAGGCTTCGAGGACGCCTGTTCTTTCTAAATTAAAGAAAGGTGTGTGCCTCTCAGGAGCCTTAATCAATCTGTATAATCAATAAAAGAAGCTATTTAAGGCTACAGATTGTGTCTAATATATCTTTTTCATCCTCCCAGCTACCCATCACACCCAGCACAAGGTAGGTATTCAAAGAAGGTACATCAAATACAACTTACTGAGGTATCAATAATACCAACTCAGTGTATCCATTTATTTTTTTTTCCACTTTTTAAAAACTTTTAAAAAGATATTTTGATTACATAAATGTTACAGAGAATATATAGGGGATTCCCATATGCCCCACTCCCAACACCTCCCACATTTTCCCACATTAGGAACATCTTTCACCAGTGTGGTACATTCATTGCAATTGATAAACACATTTTGGAGCATTGCCACTAAGCATGGATTATAGTTTACATTGTAGTTTACACTCTCTCCCATTTGACTCTTTAGGTTATGGCCGGTTATATAATGGCCTGTATCTGTCATTGTAATGTCATTCAGATGATTCCCAAGTCCCGAAAATGGCCCCCTATTATACCTGTTTTTCCCTCTCCCTAACCCCAGAACATCCATGGGTCATTGCCTCCACAACAATGGTATTTCTTCCATTGCTAGAATCACACGTAGTCACAAGTTTATTTTAGTCCATAGTTGGTTTCCTAATCCCGAGGATGCCACCATTAATTGAGGGTGGCTTCAATCCCATATAGCCAATGGATGGGACTCTCTTGCTTGCAGTTGCAGGCGCTCTCGGTTCCTTGGTATATTGTTGTTTGTCCATCATCTCCTCCCCGTTAGTTGTCCTGGGTGAGCCCATTGAACTGGAGAGCAGGTGTTACAACTGTTAAGATTCAGGGCTCAGCTGGCACATGGACAGCCCAAAGATTTAAATCTCTTGGATATATACCTACCAACTATAGTACTAATTATAGGTTCGAACAGAAGGACAGAAGAGTCATGCATAGGGAAATCACTGCTGAGTCTAACTCAGTCACACTGGGGAGCATAAATACCAGATTAGGGCCCTCTGGCAAGGGGCCAAATTCCTGAGTCATCTGCCATGACGATAGTGTCTGTATGTCTCCATATCCCTGAGGAGCTTTGCTATTTGGGGTCGTATCTACTTTGGCTGTCAATGAGATCCTATTGAGCTGTGTATAAGTGCTACCTCTGGGATGGCCTCCTGACTCACTTTGAATTCTCTTAGCCATACAAACTCATTTGTCTTTAGTTTTTCCCCCTTTTGGTCAAGGTGTTTTTTTTTTTTTTGTTGTTGTTGTTGTTGTTGTTGTTTTTCCAGATGCATTGCTTGCTTGTACTTGCTAGCAGTCCCTCAGTGCTGGGGAGGCTTATCCCCAGGAGTCATGTCCCACGTTGGGGAGAAGTTATTGCTTTCATATGCTAAGTTCAGCTTAGATGTATCCATTTATTATTATCAATAAAAGTTAAGGTAGTTCTTAAAGCTGAAGAAATGAATTATAATAGGTAAAAAATTCAAAAAAAATCTTCTTACTAGCATGTCCTTCTTACCAGATACCTTACTTTCCAATGGGTCAACAAATTATAAGAAAACAAAAAAATATATGTATACACACATATGCAGTAAAATGTAAACCATTGTTGAAGATGGTGGGTATATTGACAATTATTGCACTTTTTAATTTTCTTAATGTGAAGACACTTTTACAATAAAATGCTGGGAAAAAAAACAGAAGCTCTTGCCTCTGTCTGATATAATAGGTATTATTATCTAATATTTTTACAGAGTCTCATAGACCATAGAAATAATTTTCAAACATTGTATCATTTAGTTTGAACTAACCTATCCAACCTCTCTTTCCGTGTGTGGTTAAAATCTCTCTAATTGTAGTTTTGATATTTGTGGCCTCTGATGTTCTGTATGATGGAAATGCTTAAAAAGACATTTATGTTCTTATAATTCAAATTCTTTTTTGGGGGGGAGGACTGGAAAATCACTCCTTCCTGAAGAGTAAGGAGGTGACTTTTCCATCACAGAGCAGATTGTCGCTTTATACCATATCCTCCCTGTGATTATTTGTGAGTCATTTCACAAATTTTATTTTGTCTCACAAATCTATACTGTGAACTTCTCAAACACAGACTTTTTTAAGTCTTTGGTACCTTCTTACCTAGTTATGCATCAGAAAATTTGGCAATTTAGACTGCATCATGTTATTTTGGTTTTGATGGTTTTAAATAATAAATCCCGGGCACCCTTTTAGAGATTTTTCAACAATAACGAATTGAAAACTCCCTAAGGCAAGGAATGTTGTTTTCTGTGTTCTTAGCACAGTGCCTTACATACAACAGGTACTTAATAAATACTGTTTGAATTTCATGAGCAAGATGGCCCGTATGCCTTGCAAATATTTTGCACGCTGTTATTATAGCACATCTTTTATAGCCTTTGCAAACCCTCATGTCTAAATGCGCCCAGATTTCTGAGAGATCCCAGATTGGGACAGTAAATCAGGTTGTTGGGCAGTCTGAAGCCATTGGAACTGAGATGTCATGCCCAATTGAGGATCTGCGACTCTTGTTCAGGACTCCAAGTTGGAAGAATGAGAGGGCAGATTCTATTTCCAGGTGCACTATATCGGAGATCCTAGAACTGGGTACAGCCAGCTTTCCCTTTCTGCCCTCCCCTATTGTACCAATACATGGGTGACTAAACTGCCCTTATTAGATATTTTTTCCTTTTTGGCTCAATAATTAATTTCACTCATTAAATTTTCTACTTAGTCATTTGACTCATTAAATTTTCTACTTAGTTTTCTATTTAATTTCCTTTGTAACATTTTGGGTCCTTCCATTTAAGAAAGTGCAGTGAATGGAAGAGAGGAATGAAGCAGATAAACTTGGATTAGCTGACTGTCTTTCCTGATAGAATGCAGAGAAAGAATCACATGTCGGTACCCTAATTAACAAACCTCACGTGCTGTAGCAGTTTATAGTTCAAACAGTATTGTCTATAGTCTTTTCAATCTATCAGGTTTTATAGGAAGATGGTACAAAGACTTCATGGTTATATAATTACATGGATTTAATTCTACGAACATAAAAAATTGATTACTCGGGGGGCATTAAGAACTGTTTTTACTGATTGAATATTTTTACTTGCATAAATGGTAGTTTTTATAAACAGCTGCACATTTTAATGTTTGTCTCTTGAAGTTCTTAAATTGTAGGCATATATGCTTCATTTTAATTGTGAATTTCCGTCTCCCACCCCAGCTTTCAAGAAGATAATATACAGAGAGCATCTTAATTTCTGTTGTGATAAAGTTGCCATGCACATTCAAATCCCAGGAGAACTTCTTTCTTCTTCCTTTCTTTCTTTTTATTCCTTCTTTTTTAAAAATGAATATCTGTTCAAAAAAATAAATCAGTGGAGTTACTATAATATCCTTGCAGAATCTAAATGAGACAATTCCTAGATGTTGGGATAGTTTATACTTCAAAAAATGTCATTCCTGAGGACATAAGGTGGTGAGGTAACATTTTAATTACTTTAGGATGCTATACTAAAATTTCAGAGCTGGAGGATACTTGGGAAGCACTCTAATCACTTGCCTCCCTCAATTTACATACCAGAAGGCCCAAACCACAAGTAACGGATCTAGCTGGGGTCTTGTCAACTTAGAAATCCCAGCTTCAGAATCCTCATTCAGTGATTTTTGCCACTAAAGCTTTATTGTTGCCTGTTTGGTGTTGGGTAGTGATGATGGCAGTAACTGCTAGTTGCTAAACAGTATCCATTCTACCTTTGTTCTTTAATGACAGGCGACCAATTTTATTTAGGGCAGCAGTGTGCCCTGCTAAAACACCATACTTGTAATCTTATAATTATTTACAATTTTACATTTTAAAAGTTGTTTACAATTATATAGTTATAATATAATGTATACAACTGATGTGACCATGTGTCTACAGTGAGATGTAAGCAGAAATATTTTGGCTACTTCTGAAAACTCACTTTAAAGGGACTTGACTCAGCCAAGAATTATCTTCTCTTGTTATCTCACTCCCTGTCCTTCTTCTTGCTGCCTGGAATGCACACTTGATGGCTGGAGTGCAAGTAGCTATCTTGGACCAAGTAGTGCTCTTCAAGATGAAAGTAATTTTCTAGAAGAGTGGAGGGAAAAGATCAAAGAAGCCGGGGTCTTTAATTAATGACTATGGATCTGCCCTGGAATGCTAATTAGAATTTTCATTTCTGTGAGTGAGAAATGAACTTCTCTCTTTTTTAACTGTTATATTGATTTTCCTTTTATATATAGTTGAACCAAATCTTGATAAATACTGTAAAAAGAAGTGGAGATCGAGCAGATTAGGGAAGGATCATAAGGAATACTGGGCATAGTCATCCCAGTAACTCCCAAAGAATGCTTAATGTTGAAAGTCACGCAGTCCTTCTGCTTCTCACTTTTTAATTTAAAAAATAATGACAATGATAACAGCTTTAACTATTTCTTCATATTGGAACCTTGTAAAAGTTCTTGGGAAACTGTAAAATGCTATTTTCATGCAGCACATTTTCTATTAATAATATTCTCTGGATCTAAAACAGATTCTTAACTCAAGATCCATGAACTCCTTGAGGTATCATGAAAACTTGTAGGTGTTGGCACAGCCTCCTCCCCCCACACACAGGGAGAAGGTCCAACAGACTCCAAATATCAGATATAGTGTCCAAAGTGGGAACATATTTATTTAGAGAAGGGCTTCTTCTATTGCAGAGCAACTAAGGTAGAAGATTATTTGAAATGCCCCCTTTAATTTCATAACTGACATTTAATAGCAGTCTCCGAGTGTCCAAAATTGACAGATACTTCAAGATCTCATTTCAAATACCATTCTCTCTTCAAAGCATGTTTCAGTGTGCCCCGTAGGAAATAATCTTGTCTTTTTCTAAACTCCCACAGGACTTTTAATAAAGACTCTTTTACAACACTTATCTATATATTTTATACTTTTCTAATGGACTTCAAGTTCCTTGAAAGCAGGTATTTCACATCTACTACTGTATTAAATCCCCAGCCAATTACATACATATATGACTTATTCAGTAAGTGCTTATTGGATGAATGAATTCCTCAAAACATTTGGTTGTTTTAGTGACTTATACAGTACATGTGTTATATAGCTCTGGTTTGGTCTAAAAAAGTAGCAAACCTCAGCCTCAAAAGTAATTTAATAGGAAGGGCTTCAAATTGGATCCAGGGTTCAGCCACTGGAACATGGCACAGAGAGGGAGCAGATGGTGATCCACAGTGCATGGCTGAAATACAGATGTTGTCACTTGTCTTCTGTCCCTAACCAGCCAGATGACAACAGGAGTTAGATTTGTGCATGGGCTTGCTCAGGAAAGTTAGGCATAAAATATAAAACCATTTTCTACCTGGGAAATATCAGTTGCTACCTTACTAGTAGTTATAAAACAAAGGGAAATTAATCAAATGTTTCATTTCGATACAAACTCAACTTTGTAATGTCATCCAGAAATATATTGGCACTGCAAAATTCTACCAGTGGAAAAACCATTTATTCTTGATGGCATCTGATACGCTTACAGGCAATTGTGGGTTTAATTCTACTTGGGTGCTGTTAATCAGTTCATTTCATTTTTACTGGGTAATAGATATAGTTAGATATTTCAGGAAAAACCTCTTCTGGGATTTTAGCAGGCTTAGAAGCAATACCCTTCTTCCCTCACAAAGTTCAGAATCAATTAAGAGACATACCTAGCAATCAGACTGAGAGATAAAAAAATAACATTTATTACTGGTAAAGTGGAAAATGTGGTATAGATATGTTGACCTACAGAGCGTTAATAATTCACCCCAGAATTAAACAGATTTACCTACCCTGTTCCTTACACACCAGGACAATTCCAGTCTCCTGGGCTCTCCCCACAGGGACAGATAAGATACGAGTGGTTGGAAGGTAGGCCAGGAGGCACCTTTCTGAAGGTAGGGGCTTTAGAAAAAAGAAGATAAGAAGGAACTGAACATTCACTTGCTCACTTGTTCTCTGATTCTCTCTCTTTCTCACCTATGCACCCTACAAGTACTCAATTGTTCTTGAAATTAGAAACAGATAAAGTAATTTGAATTGGTAGTAAGTCAATGTTGGTCAGTGTTGGTAAAAGTTGTTTATATCATGAAATACTAACATGTAGCTAAGTCATTAAATACTCCTATTTTATTTCTATCTTATCATAAAACTACTATTTGGGTTAGCCCTAATAATCAAATGAATACTGACTGCATGGAATTTTGTAGGTACATAGTAAAGGGTGGCGATGTGTTAATTAGTAACGGAGACCTAAAAAGCATGATGATCAATGTGGTTGTGTGAGACAGAATCTCAGTCCAAGAGGTGTCTGTTGTATTATCTTTCCTCCTTGATGCAAAACTGCTAAAAAATCCCATGCAATTTAAAATTCTATAAGTTTCAGTAACATAGTTTTCAAGAATGATGGAAGAAAAATCTGTTCTTTTTCTGTCAGTGAGTGGAAATTGCCTCACAACTGAGATGGACCTCGATTCTGCTCAACATGTGGTACTCTGTGCCTTTTGTTCTACTGATTGTTTTGCATGTGTCTTAAATTCTAAGAGGATTTAATCATGCGTGCCTGTGATTCAGGGTTATATGAAGCTGGGAGGGTTCTTAGAGATCAGTCACCCCAACTTCTGCATTTTAGTTCATTTACATGTATTATGATTATGGAAATAAAACTTCTTTCTTCTTAGTTTTGCATTGTATATCAGTGTATACTCTGGCTTCCTTTTAAAGTGCATTTCTACCTTATTTTGGGTCAATTGAGTTTTTTTGCCCTGTATATTTTTTTTAACCTCTTACTAGTTTGGATGTTATACTCTAGACTTATATTATTTCAGTAGTTTCTGCCTTAAAACATATGTATTTTTTAAATATGGTTTTCATTTTGAGAAAATTATAGATTTGCATGAAGTTGTAAGAAATTATAGAAAGACGTTGTGTGCTTTTCACTCACTTTCCCCTACTGGTACAATCTCTCAAAACTAGAGGACAGTATCAAAACCAGGATATTGACTTTGATCCAGCCAAGCTAAGGAACATTTTAAAATTGTATTCTCTGCACTGTTCTTTCCATAATCAATATAAATTCCTCCTTTATTATAGCTTTTAGATTGTTGTAGTATTTTTAGTTCTTTTCCAGTTCTCACTCAAAACTTCTCTTTGCTCCTCATGAAGTTTTCTCTTGTGTATGCACTCTTAGCAGGCTTTGTGTTATCTATGGGAGGCCCTTGTGCACAAGATGGTCGTCATATTCCTACAAAGAATGTTTGAATTTATTTATGAATCCTAAATAAAATTTATAGGGTTTTTGCCTGTTTTATTGTGTTAACATTTCACCTTAAGATCACTGGATCACCTCTAGTGTGAACTAAGGTTAAATTTGTTAACAGATTATACCTTTTATATTAGTTTCCGGCTGCTTTAACCAGTTACAACAAACTTAGTTCCCGAAAACACCAAAAATGTATTCTCATACAGTTCTGGAGGTCAAAAGCCTGAAATGGATCTTCAGGGCTGAGTTCCTTCTGGTGGCTCTAGGGGGCTGTTTCCTTATCTTTTCCAGCTTCCAGAGGGCTCCTGAATTCCTCAGCTTGTGGCCCCTTCCTCCATCTCAAAATGCCAGCATCATGGCATCTTCAGATTTCTCTCTGCTTCCGTCATCACATCCCTTTCCGTGCCTGTGTCCTTGATCTTCCTGTCTCCCCCTTATTATAGCCCTTGTGGTTACATTGAGCCCACTGACGTAACCCAAGATAGTCTTCCCATCTCAACATTTTTAATTCAGTAACATCTGCAAAGTTCTTTTCACCACATTCACGGGTTCTGGCAATTAGGACTTGGATGTCTTTGGCGGGGCATTATTCAGCCTACCACATTCCCCCTTCCCAAAGTTTAGCGACAGCCAGCACTTGTGTGAGCTGGACTTGGAGTTTCTTTGCTTTCCATTTTTCACATGGTACTGATCTTCCAGTCTCCTAACCGTAAGCAGGGGTCTTAGATACAGTTTAATGCCTCATAGTATCAAATCTCTTTCCCCGACCCCCAGTGATGTGTCTTGTCCAATTTGAGGAAGTGTAGCCACTTTATATTGTATGAGATTGGCAGCTGTGAAGCATGTCAGCCTGTCCAGCTCTTAGGGCTCAAATGACTGGGACCTCCACCATCAGATTAACCTCTCCACTCTGACTTGATGCCTGTTTTCTTTCTTTAAAGTTCAGTCATACACATGTGCATATAGATAATTTTCATATTTTTATTTCCTTCTTTTAACCAAAATTTCTTTGTGACTGTGAAAAGAGGAGGCTTAGCTCACCATGTTGCTGGAACTTCGCCTTCATTTTATCGATGGAGAAAATGCTACCCAGAAAAGTGAACTGACTACCTGAGGGCACAAGACTAATAAATGACCAAATCAGGATGAAAATCTTGATGCCCTGGCTCCACCAAAGGCTTTTTCTTACATCTTAATAACTGTACTTTTATTATTATTCATAAATTTATCACTAATACTCATTACTGAATTGTCAGATTACACCAGCGCCTGATGAAAACTGTACTGTTACATTGCATTTAACTGCAAATCATAGTGTGAAAATCATTCTTTAAACATTTATTGAGCTATTCCCTGAGCTAGATGCTAGGAAGTCTGTTGAAGAAATAGGTGCATAAGCAGGTACTTATAATTCAGTGTGCCTGAGTATTATGGGAACTCAAAGGAAATGTCCTTAGGCTATCCTGAAGGTGGAGGTGATTGGATGGGGAGGACAGAGTATGGCTTCAAGAATGGATTCACCTTCAAATAGTCATTATTGTATTTATGGACAGATAGATGGATAGTTACATGACAAAAAAATATAGCTAAATGTTAAATGTGGAATCTAAGTAGTAAGTATATGTTTGCATACTGTACAAGCTCTTCAACTTTTCTCTGTGTTTGAAACAATTTATAATAAAAGGTTGGGGAAGAATCATCATCTTTATCATAGCCATTATTCATTGAGTGCTTATTGTGGCAGGCATTTTCAAGAGCTTTATGATTTAACACACTTAATTCCCATCACAACTGTGCAAGATAGGCACTACAGATTCCTATTTGATAGAAGTCAGGTAACTTGATCAGGCTCACACAAATAGCAAGTGGAGAATCTAGGTTACCAGGCTGGCAGGCTCCACGATGTTTACTCTTAATTTCATAGTTCGAGCTGCCTCTAAAAGATTGGAATTATTTCTTAATGGAAGGGGTAGGGATGGGAAGAACTATAGACAAAGGAGAGAATATATTTGCATGCAGGAATAAATAGCATGGATTTTGCAGGAAAGATGGGAAAAAACCCTGGGTGATGAATGGAATTTAAAGTGCAAATCAGTGAACAAGGGAAGTCATGAGAAGAGGGGGACTTTGTATGAATTGGTGGAGTTTGAGCTTTACGAGGTAATTGATAGGGATCCATTGAAGGATATCAAACAGGAAGATGATGTGTTTAGATTTCTATTTTAGAAAGGGCACCTGACATCAGTGTGAAGAATGGATTTCAGCTACGGCTTTTCATTTTTTATTCATTTCCAGGTGAAAAATGCTTCAACAAAATAAAACAGTTTAGAGATCAATAAGTGGCACAATTTAAAATGTCTGGAAGGAACTGTTTGGCTCCTTAATATAAAGTACATCCTGCAGAAGTTGAAAGTGACCCTAATCGCAGAAGTGGTATATTTTTAGCATTAGTAGATATGAACTGGGATGTCTCATCATTCAACTGAAGATATTACTAAGAAGACTAATTTCCAAGTTTATTCTGGTAAATCCTCTCTTCCCTTTAAATAAGTGGTTAATTTCATTCCCCCACCCTCATCTTCATATTTTCTGGGACAGGTAATAAATTCCCATAAATAGCTGAATGAGTTGTTATTGGCCTCTGCTTCTGAGAAAACTGCAGAAGCTCAATATTTTCTGAATGGTAAACATTATTAGCACCCTCATGTTCCATGGCTTATATGAGTGTGTTGGAATCCTTTAACAAATTCAGTGGAGAATTGGGTTAATTATATAGGTTATTGAGGTTTAAGTATATCCCAGTAATTCGTAATCATTGTTGTTATAATGACTCAGGCAAGGTTTATAAAGGTATGCTAAACCTTCTAGATTTTAGCGTAAAACTTTTGGAGACTTTTGGAGAAAAAGGATATTTATATGTTCTCAAAGTATCCCCCACATGTTACTATTTACAAAAGCAAAACGGTACCTTTAAAACAAAGAAATCTGGTGGTCAAACTTAATACCAATAACAGGACAGACTGACAATACCTGCTTCCTAATGTAATACACTGAGGATACATATCATCTCTGCATAGTATTCTTGGCAAAGCACTTGAATCTAATCCTAAAGAAACAATCAGAAAAATTCACATTGAAGGACATTTGGTAAAGAAATGGCTAAGATACTTAAAAAATTTTGTCATAAAAACAATAAAAGGTGCAGCAACTTTTCTGTATAAAAGGGAGGCATGACCACAAAAAGCATTATATGATCCTAGATTGGATTCTGGATCGGAAAAAAGAAAAATAAAAAGCTATAAAGTATAACATTGGGACAATTGGGAAATTTTGAGGATAGACTGAATCTTGAATGATAGTTTTGCATCAGTGTTAAATTTCTTGAGTTAGTTAATTATATTAACTATGGCTATGTAGGCGAATGTTCTTGTTCTTAGGAAAAACAGAATTTGGTATATTCTTCAGAGAATTATTTAGTGACAAAGTTCCATGGTATCTGCTATGTTCAAGTGTTTTTTTTTAAAGAAGGTATTACAAAGAGAAAATGAAGGAGGATTGGGGAGGGAAGAGAGAATAAAAACAGGTAGTACAGGTCAAAATGTTCACATTGGTCCTCGGTCAAAACCATATAACTATTCATTGTTTTAGTCATTCAACTTGTTTATAAGTTTGAAATTTTTAAAAAGAAAATTTGAAGAGAGGAGAATGATCAAGTCTCAAAGAATAAGGTAGAATTGAGCATTCTATATTCTTCCCCAAAGTTCTAGCATTTTGCATATTATTTCGTATCAACTGTGTCCAGCAAGTTCAAGATATAGTATTTTGCTTTCGTTTATGCCAACCGTCTTTAAAATTAAAAACTGTTCTAAAATTGCAAAGACCTAAATAAATATATCACTTAGAATAAGAGTTATATATGATTGTGTGGATATGTCATGTCAATTATATGAATTTTAGATTTCTGGAAATGCAAAGCATTTGTCATTTGCTTGCAGTGTTTCTGCAAAATATAAAGAGATTAGAAGTGTATGAATCTAGGTAGAGATTTTCTTAAAACATTAAAATTTCTACCTAAAGAGGACCTTGTACACTGCCTTAATATCTGAATTACTTGCACTCTAAAATTTAGCCTGTTCTTCTGTATCTGGAAATCAACTAAGGTTAAAGAAAATGTTTTCCCATTTTCTCAAAGTATGTGGGAAGAAAAGCAGGCATCTTATTCCTCTTTTTTAACTCTATAAAATGTAAGGGTATTTTGCCCATTCTAATCAGACACTCACTTTTTTTCCCCCTAATGTAACACTATGGTGACCTTAAAAAAAAAATAAAACTTTTTGGATTTAGCTCTGCTTCTGCCAGTCCTCCTCTTTTGGGCACCTTCTTTCTCATCTTTTCCCATCTGTAGCAGATCTAAGGGTAGAAAGTTTCTCTTTAAGAAACAGAGGTTAGCTGTGACTCCCCTTATGTAAAAGCCTGAACAAAGCTTTTTGTAGTTGATGGAAGGGATGCCAAAGAATAAAATGAAAAGCTCCTGCCATCCACCTAGCGCCTACACTCCCTGGAGCCGACAAAAGAGCTCAGGACCAGAGCCGAAGAGTCCACGAAGCTCTGCATTAGTAATAAAGCCGATTATAAATAATAATGACCTTAGTGGATGATGAGAAATGCAGTAAACTTTTTCTGAGCCAGAGAAGATAATGTAGGGAATGCAATATAAATGCATAAAGGGAAGCAGATTCCCTGAAAGATTTTATTTCTTTCCCTAATAATTTGAATTGACAATGAAGTTAGTAGGTGCTTGATAAATATTTGTTGAATAAAAAAGGATACCAAATGGAGGATATAGGCTATTTTATATCATCATGTATCATGCAAGAACTATGTGGGAGAGAGGGTGGTCTACAGTCTGAACTGTGGTCCATGCTTGATGGCAAAGCCCCAAAATGTGTATATCTATCACAGGCGTTATGCCACACTGATGAAGGATGTATATGTGGGAGGTTGTGGGAGGTGTGGGAGGTGGGGCATATGGGCACTCCTAAAATTTCTGTGTAAATTTATGTAATCGATATATCCTAAAAAATTTTTTGATTAAAAATTGAAAAAAAATTTTTTTAAAAAAAGAAAGGATACTAAAGAAGTCTACCAACTGAGTTGCTGATAAAAGCCCATGAATTGAAATATATTTGCATAAACCCAAATGTGTGCTAAAGCTGTATCCACTGCCAGAGTAAAGATCGGAATCCTGATATGGGAACTTGAAAGATTCAGCCCATCTCTTTAGGGCCAATCAAAGAGAGAAAGAATTTATGTATGTGGAATTACATGTGGCTCAATTTGCCTAATAGCTGTTTTCATTGGTTCTCATCTTGGTGAGGGGAGGAAGAGAAATGGAGAAGGTGAATTGTGATTCACTTTTCCTAGGTCTGTTTGGTTTCATGAGGATCAGTCTTCCTTGCCTACAAGGCAATACCTGGTTCTTGTTCTGACTTTACTTTTTACTTAGTGATTGTTTTACTAATCATTTGTCCTAAGACCCAAGTTTGTTTGCTTTGACAGACTTGGAATTACAGTAATTTTTCGACTTTGAACTAGTTTGAGCAGAATGTGGTAATTTATGTGAAAGTGTACTGAAAAGTTTAAAGTACCTCCCAAAGGCAGACCGGTCAGTTTAGCATGGCGGCTGCAGCTATATCTAGAGAAACACCACTTAAAATTGGTCGATTTTTAAATCATAAGATTTTATACAGTGTTGATTTCTTAGGCATTCTAACTATGAGGATCTTATCAAGCTCCCTAGGTCAGGGTTTTTCGTGCAACACTATGGATATATTGGGTCAGAAGATTCTTTCTTGTGGGGGCATGAAAGGGTGTTTAGCAGCATCCCTGGCCTCCACCCACTAGATGGCAGTAGCAACCTCCTCCTGTCATGAAAACCCATACTGTCTCTAGACATTGCCAAATGCCCACGGGGGCCAAAGCCACCCTACTCTGAGAACCACTGCCTTCCATGATGGTAGAAATATACACATCATGAGAAGTACACATAATTATCAATTAAGCCTGATGTAGTAAAACACTACTGTGAAAATTTGTCTTGAAAAGACAGTGGGTAAATTTAAAATCAGTCTTAAAACTTGCTCAGCTTTTGTTGGAAGGAGAATCAGAATCTTCTGAGGAGGAGGATTTTTATCTCCTTAGATAAGAAAATTGTCTTGTATACTTCAGCCGTTATAATAAGGATAAGTTGGCTCTACCCCCAAAGTAAATGAGAAAATGTGCTTATAAAGCAACATGTCTTCTTTCTCTCTCTACATACCTGCATATGTGTGCACACACACACACATCCCAAATTAATAGACATTTAATAGTGACTGCAAATTTCTGAGCAGTGACAGATAAACACGGAGGCATATTGCACCCTTTAGCTAGTTTATATATCAGTTTGATGCCACTTCCACATAATTTTCAAATTAGGCTATTTTCTCTGCAGACTGTTTTAGGTTTATGACCCTGGTCTGAGGATCGTTGTTACAGGAATGTGATATTTCTGGAAAAACAGTTATGGCCATACACTTTCCTTTGGCTACATACTTTTGGCTTGCATCTTGGTTCTTTTATAAACAGAGTATGTTACTGACCCCATTACTTTTGTTTGTATAAGAAAGTCCAGCCACTGCTGCTGACATTGTCATTCCAGTGGGTAGCCTAGGCAGTGATTTCTAAGCCATTCTATCCTTTGAAATTTTGTTCCCAGCTGGAGAAATGTCACATTGTCTCAGTTTTTGACTCTGATTTTTAGTGAGAGAGGCAAGGAATAGGAAATACAAACACTTTCTAGAAGAAGCAATGAGCAATTGTATGCACATCTGGTGACTTACTGCTGAAGATTCCAACACATTTAAAAATATTGATTAAGCCTCGACCTCTTGGGAAATTGTTGCCATAACTTCCATTTTGCCCCTAGATTTGCTGAGACTCAGAGCTGTATTTAACTTGCTGAATCTTGTATTATGGCCAGAAAGAGACCTCAGGAGCCCATTCCCTAGATTCTTATTAGCCTTGACAAGAGTGTGTTGAAATTGCAGACTCCTTACAGTCTCAAAGATATGCAGTTTCTTGCAATTTCAATGCAAAATCTAATACAATCTCTATGTATTTTGACTTCTAAAGTGATTCTGAGATAATGTATCAGGTTCTTTGTGAAGAAGCTTTCCCTTGTTTGCAGTTACTAATCATGTTGGTCTTTTCTCCTCTCTTTGCTATATTTATTTTGACATTAATGTTGGCTATGACCCTAGAAGAAAAAAAACAGACATTTCCCAGATTTAGACTTTTAATATAAATCACGTCATATTTCAAATGGTGTGTCTCAGGGGAGAAAAGTATGAAGAATTGATGGAAGTTAGAAAATTTTAGTTAGTAATTATCATCTACCATTAGAAACAAGTGCAAATCACATGATGTCAAAGTAAATCTACCACTTACCATAATCAAAGATGAATCAAAATAATTACCAGGCAAACAGGGATTGAATAGAACTTAAAACCAATTAAACTATTTCGACTCTACCACTGAATAAACACTTTAGTATTTTAATATGCTCCTCTTTTCATTGGCTTCAGCAATATGTTTGCTAATATGACTGAGGTTCACAATTGCAACTTAATTAACCTATTTTTGTCAGCACCTCACATGAGCTGCGTGAAGTAGATGTGCTAACGTCTCAATAATAATGAGCAAGATAAAAATAACAAACATGAAATTTGTTCCAGTCATTTTACAACGTATGCTAAATTGCAACAATACTCAAAGAAATGAAGAAACTTGGATTATCTCATAGAAACTACATTGAAAATGTTTGCAAAAACATGTTGAACCAATACCGAATTGCTCAAAAATTTAGTCAAAAACAAAAAAGGTTAAATCATACTGTTTCAGCTTCCCCAACTTTGCGTATTGTTGATGTTAGCTTGATAATATGTCTAGTTGAGATCATAATCTGGTTTGGAAAAATTGAGTTGTTAATGAACACAAAAGTTTCTAATAGTATGCATCATCTACAAAGTCAGTTATCCTGTGAGTGAGCTACTTTTCTAGTGATAAAATAAGGATCATAGAAGTGTTGATCTATTATCCTTTTATTCCCTAAGATCAGTATCAAAATCCCAAGACACTTTGGGTTGTCTTAATCTTGATGATACACATTTTTCCACAGGAGATAGCATAACTGACAATGTAAAGAGAAACCCCACTTTTCTCTATCTTTAGATAGGAGTATAAAAAAGTAAGATGGAGCAATCGGGTTAAATATCAAAAGACTCTTTCCACACAAATTGCAGTGCTCTAATGAAGGGTACCACGAGAGCAAAACATTCTGATTCAATTTTTGTCTCTTCATCCAGATATTTTACTCTCAGGAAGGCACAGTATGTGTCCAATCGGATAAAACCACTTTCTGACCAACCCGTGTGTGTGTGTGAGTGTGTTTTTCCCCCTTTTCACACATTTGTGATTTCCTCAGAATCACCAGATATGTTGCCTGAAGTTCTCTGAAGCAGCTGCCTATTAGCTAATTTATCATGGGTCCCCAAATGTAACAAAGATTTCCAAATTTGGGCCAGTCAATAAAAAGCATAGCTTTCTTCTTCCCCTTTAGTCTGGTTGCTGTTGCCAGGTGTATGTGCCCTTATAATGGAGGACCAAGGTCCTTATTGTGAAAATAATAAAACCTGGGCT
>PVKH010002023.1:0-18261 GCA_004027955.1 Chaetophractus vellerosus
TTATCCATATGCCCTTAAAAACTGCATTTCTTAGAGTTAAGAGACTCAGTTCGGTAGAAACTTTTAATACACATCTAGAAGAACATGATTCAATAAAGCCTTTGGTGTTAACCTATGTTACATATCATAGGAAACAATAAATCATACTGGAAGACAGTAGCATAGCTTTCATTAAGGAGCCAGAAGACTCAGGTTCTAATCCTGCCTTCATTATGGAATGTGTGGCCATCTATTTCGTCCTCCATAAAATAATTAAATGATCTCCAAGGTTTCTTCCAGCTGGGAATTTTCAACAGTTATTTGATTTGTGACTCTCCGGCACAATTGTTTCCCTAGAATCATAAATAATGCTTTGTTGCTGTTTTAGGGCTTACACATTTAGAACCTAATTTGCTGCAAGCTTAAAATTAAATGTAGATTTCTGCCAAAGTCCTTATCAAAATGAATGTGGGGAAATTTCAGAAATCATAATGGTATAAAGGAAAGGTGATATACACTCTATTATTCTAATTTTGACAATGATTTTACAAAGCAAATATTTACATTTTCTCAATTGATGTAATTATTATTGATGCAACAGTTATAAAAATTATATTCATTTTCTAAATGGTTCTGTCTATTATGCTCCAGATATTCCTCTAAAGCAGGAAACACTGGCAGTTCAAGAGCCTCATTTGACTTCCAGACTGCTTGTTGGTTTGTTTTTGTTTGGTGTTTGGTATATCATTTTGGTTTTGGCCACACAGTGTTTATTTTTACTGCGGCAGCATGTGCTCTCCAGTTCATTATACTGTAGTCTTCACTTTCAGTTGTCTTCATTCAGAAAGTTTCACACATTTGTTGCTTGCTTGGATCCTGAAAGCATTTGAGTTTCAGACCATTAGTCTTGACCCTTGATATTATTTACTAATTAAAACTAGACCTTTTTTTGTTATGGGTACTTTGACAGAATTATTTTGACATCCTTCTCTTTTTACTTAAATTTCTTAAATGATTGTCTGAATTTAACTGTCATCTTATCTTGTCTGCTTGCATCCAGGTGGCTAACATAAAAAGAGCATTAAATGTATTTTATTATATGTTAAACTTTTGGGTTTTATGTATTTTAAACTTTTATATAAACTTTTTAGTTTGGTTTTGCTCTGGTTATTTGGACCTCAGATATTAATTCACAGTATTCAATATTTGCTGTGCATATATTTTGTCATGCTTACTAGTTTTACTTCTGACCTCAGTTTAAAATTTGACTTCACTCTGTTTGATTTCTTTACGATAAATTTTCTTATTTCAATACATTTTATACAGTAAAATGAAAAATCTAAATTCTTTTTGAAAGAAAGGAAAGAAAAAAAAGAATGTTTCCATGAAAGCTTAACAATACAATTTCTCCCAATCATTTTAGAAAGTCATAGCCTTGAAAATGTTCATGTCAATTCATTAAAAAAATGAAGTTACGTACAGAGTAATGACATAATAAAGTAGTTCAAAGTTATGAACACGATTCTTATTTAATAGTTTGCATATGCTAGATCAAATGATGCCCAGATAAAATTTGAGTTAACTGCATTTACATGATCTGACTTCACTTACAAATACCTCATTTTAGCAGCTTCTGATTTGAATTTCATTGCTTATATGAAACTGAAGCAATGCCCCCCAAACTAGCAGAAGTGAAATCTGCTGTAATTTTAATTGATATTCACATAGAATCCTTGCCTTAATTTCTTAGTTTGACAGAAATAGTTAATAGTAGAACATGCAAAAGATTTTTTTTTAAAATCCCATCCACTGCCTATGCTAATTACGTTGTACCAAACAAGATCACAGCCCTTACAAAAACCTTATTTAAACCATTTTCCAAAGTTAGTTCTATCATTTACTATGGGTCCTTAACCTATAAATATTTAGAGCACTTAATTATCCCTTATCTTGCTATGATATAATAAAATCTTTAAAAATCTTTTGTAAAAATAAAATCTTAAAGAATAAGGCATCTATGATGATTTGCTATACTGATTAAGGGCACATTTGTTTTAATGTTAGATTATGTAAATCACTCAAATGGTAAGGCTCTGATATGCCTCCTTTTATACATTTTGTGTATATCAATTAGGATATTTTTTAGGTTTAATATTGGCACAAGTCTTCACTATTTTTTAATTAACCTGGAAATTTTAAATTTAGATATATTAGCTTTATCATGTGTGAAAAACCCTTAGTTATTGCTCGTGTCTAAATCTGAAATATTCTTTTTTTTTCTACTAACTTTTTTTAAATTTACAAATATTCTTTATTACTAACCATTGCACTTTCTGTGACTATGCTTTTGTATTTAGGCATTTCTTGAACTTTAGTAATTAATTATTGTATGAATCAGTTGAATCCATAAAGACCCTAGGCCACTCTTTAAAATTCCCCCCAACTATAATGACAATTTCTTGTGATCAAATGGAAAGCTCAAATTGCTTGGGTTTCTTGATTCCTTATTTTTTTAAAATTAACCTGAATTTTCTAATTTATATGGTCATACTTTAAAGAAGAATATCACAACTAGTGGTTTCCAAATGCATTTGGATTTGCTTGTGTGTGTGTGCTTGCGTGTGTATGTCTGGAGATGCAGGTGTGATACCCGTTTATCTGTCAAGGAATATTGCTCATCACAACATTATAAAGGTGATAATATGTTTCATCATTTTGATGATGATAACCAAGATTTGTTGGGTATTTATTTGCTACCTGGTACATGTTAAATGCTTTATATTTTTTAAATGTACTTTTTAGTAATTTAATTTTTTCTATAATCTGTATGTTTTATTTGTAGAAAATTGTATAGCTTTGAGTCTATGCAATTTCAAGATAATAATTGTTATGGAACATCCATGCCATGTTTTAATGTTTATAATCCATATTTTAAAAGTAATATTTGTCTATATCAGCCCAAATAGCTAAACTCAACAAATATTCCATGTGTATTATGTGCTAGATTACTATTTAATGGGATGACTTTTAAAATCATGCAGCCAATCAACTTTCATGAAGTACTAACCATCATTATAGTTCCCTGAATGCTGCTTATTACTATTTAGAGTTAAATTTAAAAAAAACTATTTGATTTAGGATTGAAAAATGTATGATGAAATTAAACCAACTGGGCAACACTAAGAAATAATTGTAAAACAATATCGAAGTATATGTGTGGTATTGTCTTGTGTATACACAGATGCAGAAGTATTGAAAATCTCACCATGCAGTTTCATTAATTATACCTGCTCTCTGGACTGGAAATTAGACCTTTAAAGGAAGCGTAGTTTCCAAAACACTAAATTGTTTCTCTTCAATATTTCTTTTGGTCTCTTTATTTCATTTATTGTCTGACATCTTTTCATCCTCTTAACATGGACATTTTTCATGATGTTCACATTAAACCCACTCTCCGTTGGAGTTCTCATCTACTCACATAGCTTCATTTATATCCTCTAGGTAGACTACAAAGTTATCAACAATGCAAATACAATGTATACTATTTTTGCACACATTGAAGCCTAGCATGTGTTGTCTTTACTAATGTGTCTCAGAATGTATCGTGCCACATACACAATTATTTATTCATTCCTTTCCCTGGGGGTACTTTTCAGGAACCTAATATTCCACATGCTCAACACTCACCAGGCGTATCTTTCCTTATAATTATTTTCTTCCCCCAGTATCTGTTCAATCAATGAATGGTACCACCTTCTGTCTAGTTTCATCTAGCCTAAGATACCATCATCTCTCACCTGAAGGAATGAAATAGACTATTGACTGGTATTTCCACACCTGCTGTGGAATATCTCTTATCAGTTTTTACAATATTCTTCGGCTAAAGATAATATAAACATGACTTAAGAGTCCAGCATGATCTGGATCTACGAATGTGTTCATACTCATGTAATGCTGCTTTCCTCCTTGCATTCCAACGTCAGGTTCATTCTTCAGTCTCTTCTTTCCTTAAACTTACTTAAACTTTGCTTAAACACCACTTGAGTGTTCATTTAAAATACTCACTTCTTCAAGAAAGTCTTCCTAGACCACACATCATCTAAGATAATTTACCAATGGAATTGAATAGTCAGTTGCATAATTATTTGATTGATAGCTGCCTTTCTATCCAGAATGGAAGCTTTATGAAGGAATACATTGTGCCATTCCTGTTGAGATTCACTATGTCCAGCAGTCCAGAACGTGGCAACAAAACAAAATAAAACAAACAAACAAAAAACACGGTGTCAGTAAATATTTGTTGCATGTGTTTAAAAAAAAGTGTATGAATAAATTGAATTTAATGTCCTACTGCCCTGTCAAACTTCTCAGGTCTAAACCCAAGTCTTTCCTGAGCATTATCCTCCTATCTTCCCTTTTCTGACCTTAATGCCATCACTGTACTTTCCTGTAGCTCAGCAATTTGAGTCATCTGGGAATTCTTCCTCTCCGCCTATTGTCAGAAAGTCATGATGTCTTTCATTCTCCAACGAGTCTTTAACATCAGTCTTCTTAACATTCCAGGTAAATACACCTTACAGTTTTATCCCAATACTTTCATTTTCCAAACTATCATAAATTCTCATTCCAGTTAAATATTGATAATAAATATCTATGGTAATGATTACTTCCACCCACCTTGCTGCTAGGAAAATCTACAATACAAATTAGAACATTGAAAAAAAAAAACAATGAAAAACCTGGAAACCACGTATCTATGAATGGATTATGAAAGCTTAGTCTGGCATCCTAAAATGTTTTAGTTGACTGAAGGAAAACAAAAACATCCAAGTATGCATTTTGACTTGGATTTTCTAGGAAATGTTTTCCAATAAATATTTTTGTTATTACTATGTAATCATTTAAATCTGTGGAGTTTTTTTTTGATGGTGAAACAGGAAAAATTTTTCAATTCTATTGCATATAATATGATGTGATGCTATCCGACTATGGAACTCAATCGCTACTATTATTAAATGCATACTGAGAGTCCTATTACTTGGTCAGCGTTTATGTGAGGTTTCTCTTATCTTCACAAGTTGACAAAGCAGATTTTAGTTCATTCCTTTTTTTACATGAGGAAAAATGAAACCTAGAGAAGCCAAATAACTTCTTTAAAGTCATACAATAAATCATGAATGTGGTGGTAATTAAGGCCAGGTTTTCTAACATCAGTTTGCAATCTTAAGCACTTTATCAAAATTTTAAAATCAAGTAATTGCATTTGTTCTTTTGAAAACCACATTACAATGTGCAAGTAGTTTTAAGTTATTTTATCTTTTCTAAAATGCGTATAAATGATTTTGTCATAACATTATCACTCCTTTTTAAAAAAATCCATCTTTGGAATTATACTTTGGACTTTCCATGTGAAATTTCATAGATTGTGAAAAACTAATACAGTATGGTACATTATATTTTGGTCTTAACCTAAAATATACAAAATTTCTATCACATAGAAATATTCTATTCCATGGAAAATTTATGAAATTAGAAGAAATTTAAATTGTTCGCATATCAACTTCTAGAAACTTTTGTTTATCTTTCGTAATCATAAAACCTGGTAGTTTTATTGAGGAGATTATGTTAAATTCCTGAAACCAGGTTAGTTGTCATTATATTCCCACATAAAGCATTGCACTTAGTTCATAACAGGCATTTAATACATGTGTTCACTGAATCATTAATGAAATCCTGGTCACTGTACATTTTATTTTTATATTTCTTTCATATGTGACACAAAGCTTTCTTATAAAGGTAACGGGTTATACAGTGTCTATTAATTCAAAGGAAAATGTGTCATCCTGCTATATTAATGTTCACTTTATCGTAAATATGCTCCCTTAGAAATTTATTTTTCCCAGTTAAGGTACAGTTAGAGAAAAAATCAGTTAGTGAAAAATTAAGTTAATAAATATTGGTTTATTAATATTGAAAATGTTCTTCAAAATAAAAAATAAGAGTAAACATGAAAAATAGTGTAACTAAATTTTATCATGTGTACTGTATTTCAGTCAACACATTAAGTTCTTTACATCAGTTCCCTCATTTTATCCTTACAATGCTATCACATAGGTCCTAGTTTTATCCCCACTTTTTAGATGAGGGATTTGAGGCTCAGAAAGGTAAAGCAATTTTACCAATCTAACCATTACCCTAAAGAGTCTTGTTTGGAGTCCAGGCATTATGTCTCCAGCAGTTATTCACTTAGCTACTACTCTATACTGACTTTCTGTGAAATATATAATCATGTGCCTCTACACGACTTAGAAAATGTCTACTGATTGCCTATTAAGGTACAAGCACTGTTTTTGTTCTTAAGGTTAACAGAGAGGGTGAAAACATATGTTGTAACTGCACAATGAGAAATAATTAAAAATTATAATAAAAATAACACTTCATA
Source organism: Chaetophractus vellerosus (assembly GCA_004027955.1). Classification (NCBI taxonomy): domain Eukaryota; kingdom Metazoa; phylum Chordata; class Mammalia; order Cingulata; family Chlamyphoridae; genus Chaetophractus; species Chaetophractus vellerosus. The sequence goes on from PVKH010002023.1 coordinate 6,422, forward strand.
GTGCCATCCAGGCTATGATGGAGGCATACATATGATCATGGTAATGCATAGGAGGAGTATTTGATCTGTTCAGGAAATTCATGGAAATCTTTCTCAAGAAAATATGACTTTATTGGACTATCAAGTTTGAATACATGCTATCTGGGCAAAGAGTATTGGAAGGGTGTCCATGAGAGATGGAAGAACATGTGCCAAAAGTCTAGTACCTGCGGAACTCGTGGCATCCAAAATGGATAGAATAAAGGCCTATTAAGGCCTATTTGGATGAGATTGACAGAGAGGGGAATTAGGTATACAATATGAGGATGGAACAGCAGTTGGACCAAGAGAATGGAAAATCACTGATGTTTAAGGTATGTAGGTAATAGATATTCATTCTTTTAAATTGCCTTTTACTTAGAGGCAGGCTTTCTCACAAGCAAAGGAAGTTTTTTTGAAAATGTTATTGTCTTAGGGGTCACATAAGTTTACATAGAAATCAAATTGGAAGGAGGCAAAAGGAAATTACGAAGGGCAAAAACACATTTTAAAAAAATAACATTTATTTTGGGTTGTGTTGAAAATTTCCTTAGTAAAAGACTGTTTCTTCATTCATATACCCACAGTAGCTAACTCATTGTCTGCCATAAAGTTAATATTGATTGATTGATTGATCAAATGACTGATGGCCAAAAGATTGATTTTTAATTTAGACCTTGGTAGTGTCCACTTCACTTAACAACCCGCAGGAGCTTTAAGCACTGCCCCCTTCCTGAGGTTCTACAAGTGAATTTTCACCATTTATTATCTTGTGTATTGACACATGGCACTTTACTCCAAATTTGTAAATTATAGTAGCTATAATAGCACTTTATGCCTTAACTAATGTGACAGTTATAATAATTCAGAGGAAATGATGAATTTTTGAAAGACAGTTTAATTTCTAGTGTGCTATATAGCCATCAGCTGGTATTTTCACATTTCTTTGCTTGCATTTTCTTTTACTAGCTTACTAAAACTTTCTATTATGTATGAGAGATAAATAAATGAAAAATAAAAGAAATAAGTAAAATATATAATCACTATTCAATAATAAGTGTGTAAAGGGTTTTTAATATCTCCTAAATATGATTAATGACCAGCAGTCATTAATTTTGATCAACCTCACTTGATAATTCTTGTGGCATTCTCTAATATAATCAGTCAACTGATCATTATATAGTTGTCAGTTATAAATAAAAATACTTTTATATTGGAGACTATTTTAGAAACAATAGCATATGGAGACAATTCTAAATGCATACACACTAAAGATTTCACTACTTTCAGAAGTGATTCATATCTCTCACATGGAGACAAAAAAGTCAGAATAATGAGATTGTGCAGAAACAGGATATCTGGCTGTGATTCCATAGGAATGGTAAGAGCCCCCCTGTTCAAACTATGGGCAATGGACCAGCAACCTTGGCACCCCCTGAGAGCTTGTTAAATATGCAAATCTGGGTCCCTGCTACACTCCTACTGAATTAGAATCTTCATTTTAACAAGATTTCTAAGGGATTCATACTCTTATGACAGATTGAGTTGTGCTACTCCAGAGAATATTAATTCTTTCAATACTCTAAAAGTTCTTTCAATACTCTATATGTTCTTTTAATAGTCTATATGGGGAACCAGCTGTGGCTCAATTGGTAGGGCTCTGGTTTACCACATGGGAGGCCCTGGGTTTGGTTCTCGGGGCCTCCTCGAGAAGGCAAGCCGCCACGAGCAGGCAAGCCGCCGTGCAGTGAGCTGACTCAGCGGGATGCCACAGCAGGGGGAGACAAGCAGGCACAGAAGAAGGCAAAGCAAATGAACAAAGCAAGAACAAGCAGCAAGAGGGGATATATAAATTTAAAAAATAGTCTATATGTTCTCTAAAGAAACCTCTTGTCTCCTGATCATCTCTTAATCCTACTGCCTTATATGAAATTATAAGAACAGGGTAATCAATTTAGATATCAAAAATAAGCTAATATACTATTTTGCTTAAATGAGCTTAATTACCCTGTATATATTTCAATCTACAGTTGAACGAATTTTGGTCAAATTTATCCTAAAGTAAATGTTGTAACCACAGGAAATTTTTTAAAATTCATAAATTCTAATGCATTCTTTCAAGTATTATTTTCTCCAGTCATTTACCAGAATTCTGCTGTTTTTGCATGATTTATTAACCTATATTGGACTTTAAGATACTGTTCCCATAATCATCATTAGTAATTGCTTTTAATGACTATTATAATAGTCACAGGTACATTATGACTCATAGTGGCTAGCTTATTATCATAGGTATTATATTTCCAATTCCTTTTCTCTTCTGATGGAACAAAAATATCTTATAATTTGCAAAGAATGTGTGACCTTTATATTGACTGCATTGAAAATCACACAATTATTTCAATGCAGTAAATGTATTTTAAAAACCTCTTTCACATTTATTTGGTCTCGGTAATATGACATTCAAGATCTTTTATTCAAAAACAAAATATCACCAAATAATGTAATTTTACTAATAAGAGCTATGCATTTTAATATTGGGCAACATGAGCTTTAGAGGATTTTAATTTGCCTTTTTCAAACATTGCAAATTAAACAGAATTACAAGCTATATTTTCACCTGAAATGTTTTTCAGTTACTTGCCCAGAAATCCCAGAGAATGCATTTTTTCATTGGGGATTAGACCTTCATCTATTTCAGCTGAATACAAGTTTGATATGTGATCTTAAACTGAAAGAAAGAAATGTACAAATATAAACAAAAGTATAGATGAATGGAGATGATAAAACCTGGAAAAATAAGATGGTGAAAGTTGATACATTATTTATATATGTGAACTGAGAGGCTAAACAAGGTGCTTTACCTTCCTTTTATGATAATGACAGGAATGTTAATAGCATTTTGTGCTAGTATTTAAATATAATTTTTTCTCTAGGTCATTTTTAAAGTCCATGTCAAACCTGTATTAGTTTTATACATTAAAATATATGTTTTATAATCTAAAGAAAAGCTGGATTTCTTTGAATAAAATATCATGCACTCTAAAAAAAAAACTGTAATCGTTTTCTGTTGCTGTGTAACAAATTACCAAAAACCTAGAAGTTTAAAACAACATCCATTTAATAGCTCAAAGTTTCCATGAGCCAGAAGTTCGGGTACAGATTATCTGGATACTCTACTCAGTCTCATTAAGAGGAAATCAAGGTGTGCGCTACAGCTGTGATCTCATCTAAGACTTTGGTTCTCTTCCAAGCTCACTTGTTGGCAGAGCTGAGGTCCTTGTGGATGTTGAACTGAAGTCCTCATTTTTCTTGAGGGCTGTTCACTGGGGACAGTTTTCAACTCCTACAGGATGTTCAGCATTCTCTACAGCATGGTGCCCTCTTCAACATGGCAGATTGCGCCTTCAAAGCCAACAGGAGCTTGGATTTTGCAGCTTTGAATCACTCTGATTTATGACTTTGACCTCTAGACTCTCTTTTAGAAGGGCTCTTCTGATTAGCCTCCCTATACACAGCTATACAGGGCATGTACAGTCGGGGTGGGAAACTTGGGAACCACCTTAGAATTCTGACTACCACATGGATGCTGTCAGCTTCTGCATGAAGATTCAAAGAGGCTAAGGTGTATGTTCATACCAAAGCTAGTGATCATCTGTAATAGCAGCTATTTACATGGTACCCAATATGTTCCATATTTAGCATAGTGTATATCAGCTTTTATCAGCTTTCATTGACTAAGATTCAATACAGTATGTACCAATGACACTATAACAGAAACTTTCTTGTCACTTCATAATATTAGAAACTTGGTATTATGATTATATGCTTCAATTCTCACTTTAAAGTTCTTTGATGAAAAATCAGTCATTTGAACATTTCTGTGTGTTTTTAAATTTTCTTGCTTTTGAATTTGAGATGGTCATAAATTGCAAAACTTAGGTGTGTTGATTTGTTTTTGTTAGGCACAGCTCTACTGCAGAACTTCATGCCATTTTAAAAACACATTAATTGCCAATTCCACAGAGGGCTCTTTGGTTTATCAGAAACTATCTAGGCTCAGGATCACTATGGAGAATTAAATAGCCCATGCTTATTTGGAAATTTACATCAGTTGCAAATATCCAATGAGGCAAGGAGACCTAGCAGGATCCTCAAGTATAATTTTGGTTTTAAAACATAATCATGCCACCGCCCTAAATCTGTTTAGAAACACTTTGGTTGAGTTAATTACATTCTGTACTCACTCAGTCATATTATATTTGAATAAGGGACACAGGATCTTTGGAACTCATTTTATTCTTGAAAAGTGTAAAGATTAATGAGGCTGCACTTAAAAGTAGATATAAACTAACCCCAACAGATTTATACTTATCCATAGAGAAGAGAATTTAAATCAAGACTTGAGAAATTGCCAGCTAATCTTATACATTTTGAAATTGATAGAATTTCAAGAGAGTTCATTCTGTTCATTTCACATCTCTCCACTTATATTTATCTGCATGTAGATAGAATCATCCTGTCAGATAGTTAATGTAAGCTTATGTGAAAAATGAACTCAAGAAAGTGGGAGATAAGAGGCATTCAGAGAGCAAGCTTGTTGGATAATGGATCTAAGAAAACTCAAAGCAAGTATTTTTTTCCAGAAACAATTTTTGGTTAGGCTTTCATAAACACTGGTTTGTTTTATTTTAATTAGTTTTTTTAGTTTAAATGTTATAAATTTTAATAAATATTTAGTTTTTAATTTAAAAATGTTTCTCCAAGCAACATTCATTTCAACGGGTGAAATTATATGGAAATATATTATTGATCAATTTATCAAAGCAGTGTGGTTATTATTTATAATCATACTGCAAAGTCAATTAAAAATATAACTTTAAAAATTGATCTTTCTGTTTAAAAAGATATATACTGAGGTTTTACTTAATTCCTTTAGTTTTTATTTCTCTATTTAGATTAATTTTTTCTAGCCTGTGATTTTCTGAAGAACATTTTTTCCCATGAAAAATTGCTCAAAAAAATATTCTGTGGTCAAATAAGTTCAGGTAGTCTGCATATTTTGTCACCAAATTAGCATATTAACGTCTATGGAGAGTCATACAGAAATTGTGTTGAATTTTATATAATCTAGACTTTTAAAAACTTAAATCAATCATAAAATGTTGTAGCTTTCCCTAATTGTATCTCTCAACCATAACTGAAACTTTTATTAAAAAGAATATATTGTATTTGATGATATTCTGTACATTTGTCTTTTTCATGTTCTCCATAATATGATTAACTTCTTTCTTTATTTTATTTTATTTCACCTAATGTCAACCTGGTTTCAAATGTATCGTTAATCATATTAAACTATAAGTATAAGTGCATGAGGACTGCATATAAGTACATTTTACATTGGGCATTTGACTTAAAAACACATAATATTGTACTTTTAAATATACTAAGGATTTAAACACTGGTTTAAACATTGCATATAAAAAACTAGAACATAATATTTGGGTTTCAGTAAATTAATCCTTCAGGTTGTGTTGACATCTCATTTACAAAATGTTCATCTTTAGTTTGATTTCTAATGAATAGAATTTTAATACATTCGTATTGTTTGATGTTCATAACTTCATTGAACATGACATTATTTTCATGGCCAATTGTCTGGATAGAGAACTTCTTGATTGCTTTTCATTTATCAATATATAGTTTTGTTAGGTAGATGAAACAACACAGAGAGGCTATATGTCGTTTCATTGAAGTGTCACCAGAGTGCTTATTTATTTATTTTGGCAACTGATCCTAAACTAATTGGTTTGTTTAAGCAAACCAGAGATGCATATATATATTTCTTTATATTTATAACATATGAATATAATTTTATTTTAGTCACAAGCTTGATTAAAAGATTAAATTGGGTAATGTTACATAATATGCTTGATATGTAGAAATGGTTTAATGTATTTGGAGCACTTATAAAACATATTATTCTCTAAATAAATTAATTTTATTTTTAATTAATTACAATTTTTGGTATTCCTCATCCTTTCCTTTCATTCTTCCTCTATTCCTCTGTTTCTCGTTTTCTCCCTTTCTTCTTTTTTTCCTTTCTTGCATCTATTTTCTCCATTCTTTCTCTCTTTCTTACATTTTCTTTGTCTCTCCATCTTTATTTATTTTTCATTCTTTTTTCTCCTTTTTAAAAAAGATTTATTTATTTACTTTATCCATTTTAAACACCCCCCTCCCGCATATGCTGTTTTTTTGGTGTCCATTTTCTGGGCAATTCTCTGTGTCTGTTTCCTGCTCTCTTTTCTCATCCTTCTCCTCCAGTCTTCACCATGATTCGATCCTGGGGACCTCCGATGTGGGAGAGAGGCGTTCTGCTACCTGCACCACCTCAGTTCCTGTTTTTTTGGCATGTCTCATCTTGGCTATCCCTTGTGCCTCTCTCCTGTTACATCATCATCTTGCTGGGTGGCTCAGCAGGGCCTGGCGGCACGTGTGCCTTCCATATTTTTTTTATTTTACTGGGAGGTCCTGGGGATCGAACCCAGGTCCCTCCACATGGCAGATGGATGCCCAACCATTTGAGTCACATCTGCCCCCCTTTTCTTCCTTTTTTTGAGCACTGTTTTTGTTTGTTTAATTTGCTGGCACTACTATCTGGCTCCATTTTAATTTGGTGTTTTCTGTGTCCCAGCTCTAGGTAAACTGAGCCATTTCTCCAAAGAGCTCTGATTTCTCTTATTGAAAATAGTAATTAGAAAATAAGACATGGGACCTAGTGTACATTTTGCAACTGGGGTGGTATAGGTTATATGTCCATTCAGCAAACAGATCTAGTGTGTGTTTGTGTGTGTATATAATCCCATATGTAAACACATATCTATAAATATTTCCATAGCTTTCCCTACATATTAAAATTAAAATGAGTTAGAAATGATATCTCAACTTAAATCCAGCAGTACGTGCCTCCTTAGCTTTTTGGAACTACAAATCTTATCACTTTTTTTTTTGGCTTAAAGCACTTTAAATATATTCCATTATCCCCATGTAGTTTCTGATGATAACTATGGTTCCTCTTTTTATGTATTTGCTTTAGAAATAAGAGAAGAAAGGTGAATAAACAATGCAACTATGTAATATTTTGCAATTATATCTATAGTTAGCTAATTGTATCTATAATTAGCTTTTCTAGTGCTCTTTTGCTTCTAATTTGGATTTGAATTACCATCTCGGGTCGCTTGTTTCTGGCTGAAAAACTTCCTTTAGTATTTCTTATAAGGCAGGTCTACTCTTAACAAATTTTATGAGCTTTTGTTTATCTGGGAATGTCTTCATGTTGCTTTCAGTTTTGAAAGACAGTTTTGCTGGATATGATTCCTGGTTGACATAATTTTTTTTGTTGTTATTTATTTGTTTTACTTTCTCCACTTTGAATATGTCATCTTAATGCCTTCAGGCTCCATTATTTCTGCTCCATTGTTTCTGTTGAGAAGTCAGCTGTTACTCTTATTTGACTTCCCTTGTAGACTATGAGTCATTTTTCTTTTACTGTTTTCAAGATTATTTCCTTGTCACTGACTTTCAGCCTTTTTACTATGATTGGTCTGTTTGTGTGCTTCTTTGTCTTTAGGCTAATCAGAATTCCTTGAGCATCTTAGATATGCAAAATAATTTTTTAAACAAATTTGGGAAGTTTTTAGCCATAACTTCTTTGAAAATTTTCCTTTCTCTTTCACTGTGAACACTTCTACTGAGAAGTTCATTACATGTGTGTTGGAATTACTAGTGGTGAAGGATTAATGTGAATGCCCATTTCCCTTTCTCTTCCTTCCTGTTGATTAGAACTGAGGGAAGGGACAGGCTGAACTTGCCAGCAGCCTGGCCTTTGGAGATAAGAGCAAAGATGTGTTGAGACTATTTTGAGAATCGCATGCACAACCATATTCCTGTAGCATTTCTCTAGCTGTTCAGGGCACTGTCCCTTTTGCCCCTTGCTGTAATACCTTTATAAGCCCCTACCCCCAGAGGAGTGGTGTGGTACCTCCTGGCCAGCCACCACTGAGTACTGTAAGTATTCAAGGCATGGTGCTTCTGCTGGCCTCTTGTGTGGTTTCTTTGGAATATCACAATATTTGTTCCACCTTCCTGGGTTTGACTTCCTGTGTTACAAGTGGTTTCTGATATTTTTCTGAGGTTCTGTTGACTTTTCTTCATTCTTTATTCTATGTGTTCTTCATGTTTCATGATCTCTATCAATCTAGCACCAGGTTTGCTGATTCTTTCCTTCTGCCCACTCAAATATACTGTTAAGTTCATCTAGTAAAATTTTCAATATAGATATTATACATTTCAACTCAAGAATTTCCATTTGGTTCTTTTTTTATAACTTCCATTCCTTTATTGATATTCTCTATCTAAGAAAATATACATCATGCCTTCCTTTACTTCTCTAGGCAAGTTCTCCTTTAATTCTTTGTAAATCTTTAAAATATCCACTTTAAAGTATTTTTCCACTAAGTCTACCATCCAGACCCATTCAAAAACAAATTCCTATCACTTGGTTTTTCTTTTTCCTATGCATTAGTCACATTTTCCAGTTTGTAAAACACAGAAATTCCTGTTGAAAATGGACATTTTAGACTATACACTGTAACAGCGGGGGGAGACTGGGCAGACACAGAAGAATGCAGAGAAATGAATACAGCAAGAGTAAGCAGAAAGGGGGGGATATGTGACCAAAAAAAAAAATTAAAAGATTTAGTAGATATTTTGAATAAAAGTTCTTTTCCACTTTGTATATGGGCTTTGGAAAATGTCCAGAGATTTTAAATGATTGTTTTTATAATTTTCACCAGGTAAATTTTGTTTGACTGGGAAGAGAATCTGGCAAACTTGCTGTTCCAGAAACCCTGCCCCTCTGTGATTGCTCTTGTCTTTCTTTCTCCATATGCACCAGGGAAGCTTTAAAAATTCCCTTTTATCCAAGTTTATAGCAATGTTATTATGATAATGTAATTTTCTTTGTATTTATCCTGCTTGGGCTTTACTGAACTTCTTGGATCCATTGGTTAACACTTTTGACAGATTCTCATCTGTCATTTCTTCTTTTTTTTTTTTTTTTGATTCTCATCCATCATACCACAGGCAATACAGTTATACATGTCTTCCAGTTCTGTTTACTTCCAGCTTCATGCTCCTTCACATGGCTTTCTCTTCAAAAATCTTCCAGGAATAGGATTAATGCTCAGCTTCGTTCAGTTGGGTCACAATTTAACTAAAAATAATATCTTCAAAAAGTCCTATTTACAATGGGTTCACATCCATAGGAATGGATTAGGAATAAGAATGTTTGTTTTTTCTTGGGTATATAATTAAAACTGCCACAGTCTACCCTCTGAACTTCAAGAAGACATTTTCATTCTGAATGAACAATAAATTCATTCCATCACAACATCTTTTTTTTTAAGCATTGCTATTTAACTTTATTTAGGATGTATTATACCTCAATAATGTTATTGCATGCACATTTTTTCTCAAAAAAATCTTGGCATGCATATCATCTGTACAATGTAAAAACCGGGGAAAACAAAAATTATTACACATAGATTTCAGAGGTAAAAATAAAATGAGATTAAATGTTATATGCCGTAATTGAATAAGGCATTGCTAATACAGTACTTTTCAAATCAAAGATAATTTGCTAACAATTTGATAACTATGTGCTGTCAATTTTAATTATAGTGATATATAGCATCTTACCGTTAACCATTTTTTTTTTCTAGATAAAGCACTTGTGGTACTATAGTCAACCCAAGTTGAAACAAGCGGATGGATGACTGATTAAATTCTTAGCAGAATTACATTTGCCAAGAACCTTCACAACATCTTGAAAACCTTAAATCATTTCAGTAACAATGCCAAATTCAGTTATGGGTATACTCTGTCCTGGGGAAAATTCTTCTCAGTATGGACTTGTAAAACCGAGAAAATAAATTATCTGCTTCCAAAATGCAATGATGGGACAAGTATAAGATAGACATTGCCATTACTGAAGGGAGAAATTGGAAAGAAAACATAGGTCACAGGTGCTAAGCAAGTCTGAATCCCAACAGGAAACCCCATTAGATCTCAAGGTCTGAAAATCATCTATTGATCAAAGATTTGTCCTCTGAGCCAGCTTGAGTGGCAGCCCCAAACTTTTCACATACTTGTGCAGTAGCCATCCTCTTCCTAAACTCTGATGGATAGGCCCCACCCTCTCTGAGCACCAGACTAGCAGGCCAGACTCTCTACAAATGCCAATGAATGGACCCTACCCTGTCTGAGCATCAGAATGGTAGGTGGTCAAATTATCCACAAATGCCAGGGCATAGACCCTACCATCTCTGAGCAATGGGGTAGTGAACTCTCCCTAATAAAAGGGCCACCTCTCCAAGTGCTGGGACATATGGCCTAGTCCCTACAAGTACATGGGTGGATTCATCCTTTCAACCCACATGGATGGGCCTGCACTCATGGCTCAAGGAGATCTTTCTGGTTCGGTCCTCTGTATCCTCTTCCTTCAATTCATCCCTTCTCTGTCCCTTTAAATCCAGGCTGGCCATGGTTCTGTGCATACAGATTTTACAAAAACCTTGTCAGCTTTGCATGTAGTTCAAGGGCATTCAAATCTTCAGACAACAGGAATTTCCACAGATCCTTCCTGGATAACTGTATTTCCAATCCTGACTTCCACTGAAAAGGCTGATAAGATCTAGGTTCACTCATGCCCTCTTTAGTTTAGGGTTTTTCAGTTAAATCCTTATATGGAATCTCTGAGAAATCACTTTCTGGAAACTCTGAGGAATCACTTTCTGGAAGCTGAGGTTGGTCCTTGATAGAGCTGCTTCTGGCCCTAGTCTCAGAGCACACTATCTAGGTAGAGTGAGAATTTTCAAAATCATCAATTTCTGGTTCTATTTTTTAATTTTTTAAAATTAGATTTTTGTTTTGAAAAAAGCTTTAGATTACATAAATGTTATGCTGAAAATATAGGGGAATTCCCATAAATCCCACCTTCTCCCCTTCCCACACTTTTTCCCATTAACATATTTTTTTAGTGTGGTATATTTGTTACAATTGATGAACACATATTGAAGCATTGCCACTAACCATGGTCTATAGTTTACATTATAGTTTATACTTTGCACCACACATTTTTATAGGTTTTGACAAAATGTATAATGTTCTGTATCCATCATTGCAATGTAATGCAGGACAATTCCAATGTCTCCCAAATGCCCCATGTTACACCTGTTCTTTCCTTTCCCTCCACTCAGAACCTCTGGTGGCCACTGCCTTTATATCAATGTTACAAATTCTTCCATTGCTAGAATAATAATAAGCCTAGTCCATAGTTGCATTCCCAGCTTATCCCCTTGTGATAGTTTAAGATTATTTATGAATCCCAGAAAGAGAAAGATTATGTTTATAAACTAATCTATTTTTCTGGGTGTGATACCCTTTAATTATATTGGATTCAGTTGAGGGGCCCTTGATTAAATTGCCCGTTAAGATTAGGGCTTTTATTTTACCACATCAGTAAGGCATGACTCAGGTTGAGTCCCTGCCCCCTTGGTGGGCTTTATTAAAGGACACTCACTCAAGAAGATATGCAGGAAGAGAGAGCTCTGTTATGTTTTATCCTAGGGCCCCTGAGAGAGATAAGCCATTTGCCTGATAGTTTGTAGCTAATCTTGGGAAGAGAACAGAACTGAGACAGATGTAGAAGGCTGAGAAAGAAATGAACCCTAGGCCAGAAGAGAGAGGAAGCCCTGAGA
>PVKH010002023.1:18361-28471 GCA_004027955.1 Chaetophractus vellerosus
GTTAGCTTAACAACAGGAATTTATTGACTCATAGTTTGAGGCATCAGCAAGATAATGTTTACTCCCTGGAGAATGTGGCATTCTGGAGCTGACTGCCAGTGATCCTTGGGGCCTTGGCTTTTATGTCACATGGCAATACACATGGTAGCGCCTTCTCTTAGCTTTTCTGGTTTCCATTGATTTTCAGCTTCTTACTCTTCCATGTGGCTTTTTCTTCATAAAGTGTCCTGTAATAAGATAAAGTCTCAACCTCTTTCTGTGGGGCCATACATTAACTAAAAATAATACATTCAAAAGGTCCTATTTACAATCGATTCACACCCATAAGAATGGATTAGGAATAGGAACATGTGTTTTCCTGGGTATATAATTCAACCTACCCCAAGCTTAGATTGATGCTGTCCCACAACACACTAAGAATCTGTTCATTTCTTAAAGTGATGTTTCTTCTGGTTTTCATTTTAAATAGTTTCCATTGATATGCTTCCCCATTCATTTATCTATTCTACAGTGCCTGATCTGATCAGCTGTTAATCACATTTTCACTTAAATATTTTCTCTCACCTCAAATTTTCATTGGTTATTTTAAAATTTTCCTTTATGTTCTCATTTTCCCATTTTCTAGCAATCAGTGATCATATATATTATATATATAATATATGCTTTAAATATTTGAAGAAATAACAGCTGTTAAATTACTATATCTGTGTATATATAATCCTCCTTTGCTAATTCTATGAATCCTGTTATTTCTGAATCCTTTTCTATTGAGTGCTATTCTTCTAGTATGGGTCAGTTTTTCCTGCTTTTTCACCATCTAGAAATTTTGGACTAGATGAAAGATATTATTGAATGTCAGATTCTCTTGCATTTATTTATGAAATATTGAATTTGTTCTATTAGGCAGTTCAATTTACAGATAAATGGTCTTTTTGATGTATGTTTTTAAAGTATTCTTAGGGCATGTCTTCCATAGGCTTTACTCTAGCACTAATTAGTCCCACTACTAATTCCTGTGCATTCAGTGGTATTTCTTCACATTGGCTAGTGTGCGCTCAAATGATTTCTAACCTCTTTTGAGATCTGGAAATTGTTTATCTTTTAACTCTAATGTAATTTTTATTTTCTAGTACTTGTTCTTTGCACAGTCTTCTGGAATTTTATGTGCATAATGTGATTCAACAATGACTCATGATTAGCTACCTGCTGAATCTCTTTCTGGACCTCCCTCTCTTCTTCAGTTCTTTGTCTTGCAAATTCTAGGTACCTTGGCTCCCTTATCTCTGATCCCTGTGTTCTCAGTTTGGAAAAATCCATGGATTCTGTTTTTGTTCTCTTTTTGTACTACAGTTTTACAGTCTTTTACAGAAAGCTGAGTAGGGATGTACCCTGCTTGTTTCCCTTTTATCTTGGATAACAGTCTTCTGCTACTTGCTGCCAAGTGTCTGAAAAGAGCTGTTCCATATATTTTTCGAAGTTTCTTTTTATATTGGGTGGGGAAGTGTTGTAGCAGCTAAATGTTAGGTGGAAGCATATTTAAGCAGAAAAGCAATTTTTGGAATTGTTAGTAAAGGTTTAATATATTTAATATCTTAGACACTGCTTCCTAAACTCCTTAGCTGTCATTTCTTTTATATTTGGGAGTCATTGATTTCCCACAATTCAGATTGTTACAGAAATATTTAGTTGTTTGAGCCCTTGTATATTAATTGTATATTAGTATATTAGTATAGTCTGATATCAGAATAAATTTACACATTGAATAATATTTGTTATCCAAGTCACTATATTTGATGCATTAGAGGTGGAGACAAAGTGGAAGACCATGTGTTTGCTCCATCTTATGGCTAAATATGACCTCTCAAACTTTTGAAAGAAATACTTGACATTTACCACTCATCCCCTTTTGATAAACAGATATAAATGGAAGAGTTCCTTACTTGCAATGTGCAATAGATTTACTGAGATAACTCTCCACACCAGAGTTATTCATGGAGTAATAGTAGGAAGTGTATTTTAAATTAAGGTGCTTAGTATTGCCTATAAAACATAAGAACACATATTTTAAAAATGAAGATATTCTTTGAGAAGTGAATGTAAAAATGACATTATAGGATTCCATATTTATTCTTCTCAATGGCTTTTCAATAAAATTTTATTGTATATAGACAGATATCTTTTCTAATGACTAGTATGATAAAGCTAACCTGTTCTATTTCTGCCACTTTTATCACTGGCAGAAATAAAATTCTACAGCTAACTTTTAAATGACAATTTTTAGAGTATGTTAAAAGATAAGTAATGCATTGAGAATTTTAATCTTGGAAATAAACCTAAACAATTATTTCAGTAGGTAATTATAATTTTCTTTTAAAAGTAATTATGCACTTCAAGTACTATATATTTTTATTAATGTAAGAATTTCCTAACTTATTTTTAATTTATTTTCTTTTTATATATTCCTGTTCCTCAGTTTGAATAATTTATTTTTTGTTAGAGACTTGAGTATATGGAATATAGCAATCATTCCATAATTAATGAGATTCAAGTTGAATTGCATGTATGAGTGCTAATATCTTCAGCTACTGCTGTTTTTGTGATTCTTAAACTATTGGAAATATCTTCTGAAAAAGAAATTATGGCACATTTTATTGCATTACTTTTTAAATCTTATTCTAGGAATTCTATTTATGATCTCATTCCTGAGTAATACTTTGCCTTAAAGACAAAACAGCTCAAAGAGCTGAGGTCCAGGGAAAGATGAACCATATACCTGATAGCTGAACTTGGGAAGAAAGCAGAGCAGCTGAGGCTGAGAGAGGAGACTCGATGTTGTGAATGATGCTGCTTGAAATTTGTGTACAAGGATTTGTTTGAATTCCAGTTTTCAGCTCTTCGGGGCACATATCTAGGAGTGGAATTGCTGGGTCATTTGACAATTCTCTATTTGGCTCTTTGAGGAACGGCCAAAGCAGTTTTTTCAGAGCTGCTAAATAGGTTTACATTTCCACCTGTCTGCAATGTATGAGTGTTTCAATTTCTCCGTATCCTCACCAACACTTGTTTTCCATGCTTTTTATTATAGCCATCCTCACGGGTGTGAAGTGGTATCTTGTCGTGGTTTTGACATGCCTTTCTCTGTTGGCTGATGATGCTGAGCATCTTTTCATGTACCTGTTAGCCCTTTGTGTTATCTATATTGGAGAAATGTATGTTCAAATCCTTTGCCCATTAATTTTTGTGTGTGTGTGTTATAAGAGGTCTTGATCGGATTTATGGTTTGCAAATATTTTCTCCCATTTTATGGGTTGTCTTTTTGCACATCACTTTTAAATTGTATTTATTAATATAAGGAGTATCTGTCACTACACTTCCACACTTCAAAAACTAGAGGTGATTGTCACTATCAAAAAGACAGAAAACTACAAGTGTTGGAATGGATGTGGAGAGATAAGAATGCTTATTCGCTGTTGTGGGAATGTGAAATGGTATAGCCACTGTAGAGGATTGTTTATCAGTTCTTAAGGAAGTTGAATATAGATTTTCTATGTAACCTGGCAATACCACTACTAGCTTTATGCCCAGAAGAACTGAGAGCAGTGACACAAACAGACATCTGTACACAAATATTCATTGCGGTGTTCTTCACAATTGCCAAAAGATGGACACTATAGATGTCCATCAACCAATGAATGGATAAACAAATTGTGGTGTATACATATGATGGGATATTATTTAGCTGTAAGAAGAAATGAAGTTGTGAAGCATATCACAACACGGATGAACCTGGAGGACATTATGTTGGGTGAAGCAAGCTAGACACAAAAGGACAAATACTGTATGATTGTGCTATTATGGACTAAATATATTGCGTAATCTCATGGCATTAATAACTGGAATATAGGTCACCAGAAAATAGAATGTGGTTAGAGAATGGAAAGTTGGGGTTTATTCTGTGTAGAACTAGTAAAAAGCTTGTTCATATATCTTTGGAAATGAATAGAAAAGGTGAAAGCACAACATAGTGTTTGTTACTAGCAGTGCTAATATATGGGTATGATAGTTGTTGAAAGAAGGTGTAAGGTCATGTATATTACTAGAAGGAAAGCTAAAAAATGTAACCTGGGACTGTAAAGCATAGCAAAACTTCATATGAAATATGTGTATGGATAATATTGCATTTATAAGACTGTTTTTCTTTGAAACAGAACAAAGGTACGTTAATGTTACAAGATGTTAATATCAGGCAAAAATACAACCAAAGCAAACTATGGACAGTAGTGTATAATAATATATCAGTAATCTTCCATTAAGGGTAAGAAAAAGGGAAATAATATTAAGTGAAGGAAACTAGACAAAAGATACTACATATGATTTGACTCCATCTATACAAAATATGAATACAAATAAATTAGAGGCATGGAAACAGAATAGCAGCTATGTATGTCAGGGGAAGGACAGAGAGATTGAGAGGTGATTATTAGAGGGTAGAGTTTTTTGTTTATTATTATTATTAGGATAATGAAAATGCTCTAATATTGATTGAAGTGGTGAATTCACAACTCTGTGATTATACCAAGTATCACTGATTGTACACTTTAGATATGTACAATAAAACTGATTTTTTAAAAAAGCCAAAACAAAACTTTTGCATTAAAAAAAACTTTTTTGAATGTTCATCGTCACATGCAGAAAAATAGTTTTTTTCCCTCCTTTAATTATTTAGAATACCTATAACTGAACTGTATACTTTTTTACTTTTTATAATAATTTTAACTTGGTGATGGCAATTCAATTGATATGATTCCTTTTCATTTAATGATTATTTCAAATGTATATTAAACTAACTTTCCTTTTTAAGCTTTTATTCCTAATGGGGTCTGAAAATTCTAGGAAACAACACAAACTAGTCTAAATAAGAAATCCAATATTTATTTCATAATAATGTTCTGAAAAATTATTAGAGCAAGAGAAATGCACTGTTGGGTATTTATTTGAAATTATTGAAGTCAAAATCAATAAGCTTTCTTCTTGACTTTGAAGAAAATGTACAGTTCAGTTCCTCAGCCTAAGGGAATCTGACATGATTGCCTAATCCACTATACACTGATTGGTACCATAATGTATTTGACATTTGTTCTATTTGGAGAATTCTTTAAGGTATTACAATGTAGACACTTTCATATATATGGATCAATTATTGTTGGAATAAAAGCCTCACCTGTATGAAAGTTAACCTTATTAATCATATTTTGTTAAGAAAGTATAAGGTCACATTTTAAATTCTGAAACTTTTCAAAAAAATTACTGTCAATTTAAAAAATGGTGGGTTGGATGCTTGTGACTTAAGGACAATTACTTATGCATTTGTGAATCTAAATACTAATTGGCAGTGATCTTGTCAGTAATTATATTTTGGTATTAAATACTCATAAAATAAATGACAGATTTTTCTTGATCAATCCTACAGAACTAAATCTACCTATATTTCAAATAATTCTAGACAGTGATTATTGTTCTCTTTCTAAAATTAAGTACCTTGTCATTGAATATGACTTTGAAATTTCCCAAATATTATGTTCTTTTTTAAAAATTTGAGCTAATTGTAGTTTCATAAAGCTGTGGCTGCAAGTGCCATAAATTAACGTTATAATATATTAAGAAAAGTCAATCTCACATTACAAACTTGAATATGACAGGACTTTTAAGGTCTAGATACAGATACCACATATACCTGTGCTTTTAGTCCCCAAGCATACATATATTGTTAGTAATTTATAGGATAATCAAATACTGAATAGCCAACTGATATTAAATATACATATTTGTGGCACCGAATTTCATAGCAACACTCAAAAATAGTGAATATGGACAGTTGGATTTCACCAGTTAATTTTCAGAAAGCATTCCACAAAAGGCCAAAATGGAGAAACTGTTGTGAGCTACTTGCCAGAGAGTGGTTAAATACATGTACCTTGGGGAGATGCTTTGAGGGGAAGGAAATGAAGGAAGTGTGGGCTATTTCAAGGTTGTTGAATATACTTGATTAATGAGTGTGGGAGAGTTCTGGAATTCAAGGGAGGCAAGCAAGCAAGCAAGCAAAATGGTGAACACAAACAAGGTGGAGAGCATCTGGTGATGACAAAGCTTAGGTGTAGTTTTTTTTTTTTATTTTAAAATTTTTAAGGATACTTAGATTGCATAATTGTTATATAAAAAATATATGGGATTCCCACATGCCCCACTCCTCACATCTTCCAAACTCTCCCATATTAACAACATCCTTCATTAGTGAGGTACATTCTTTGTAATTGAACACATTTTGGAGCATTGCCACTAAGCATGGATTATAGTTTACATTGTAGTTTCCACTCTCTCCCATACAATTTTGTAAGTCATGATAAGATATATAATGACCTGTATCTGTCATTGCAATGTCATTCAGGACAATTCCCAAGTCTTAGGTGTAGTTCTGAATTGCGTCCCTGAAGCAATGAGGGTGGAAGATACTAAAGCTGATATAGGTAAGGGCTGACAGCTAAGTTTTAATATTCTTATGAATGTGAATGAGTAAATTAAAAGTTTACCAAGGTCATAATGGGGATCCATAAATAGCAGAATAATTGACCAAATGATGTGATGCTAAAAGTAGAAGGGATTTGGATATATGAATATAATATGAATATTTTAAATAACTGTATGTAGGTAAGCTAGAGATGGTTTGGTTACCATATTCATATTATGTATGGACTTAGAAAATGAGCTTTAGAGAAAGCTTTTACTCTTTAGGGAAAGGAAAAACCCATATATCATTGTATTTCAACATGTAGAAGGGATATTCTGTGAAAATATTGAAGTTTTAGGTGATGGGACAGTTGTCTATTTGTTTCCCAATGAAATATTGGTTCTAGATTAACAGTAAAATTGGCAGTGGGAAGATGCCTAAAAAGGGAGTAATATATTAATAAAGAATTCAAGATCCATTAATAGTGCAAGCATATAAAGCCTAGGGAATTTCATATTAATAATATCCTGAGTTGACATAAAAGGATCAATGGCCATTACCTCCTTCTGTCAAGACTAAGACCCTGGGATTACTTATTCATGCTTAACAGTTGGACATTTGTACTAGCTATGGAGTTTTGGAGGAGTCAGGCCTTCACCATGATATTTTTTCATTTTCATTTTATCTTGTTATACATAGTAATGTCAGCATGAATTTTGACTAATATTTTCATAAAACAACATGCATACCTATTTTAATACAAAATTTAGAAAATATAAATCATATCTTCTATACCTATGGTTATAAACAATTCAGATAAACATTATATTAGTATTTAATAGGCAAAATTATATAACTAAATATGTTTGGTTGATTATTTTTTTCACTAAAAGGATAACTGCATTGTTTTCTTTATTCTTTGTTCTCTTCATCTGTTAGCTATGATATGAGGTAATATGGAGGAGAAGTCCCAAGATTAACCCCACATTTGGTGATTTGATGGCATGACTCACAGAGCTCATTGTAATGGTTATTATGGTGAAAAGGATACAAAGTAAAGTAAGGGAAGGGAAAAGGAGTGTAGGGTGAAGTCAAGAGAAAACCAGGTATAAGCTTCCAAGAATTCTCCTAGCAGAGTCCTACTGGACATACTTAATTTACCCAGCAATAAATTGTGGGAACATATGAAAAATTCTATCTACCAGGGAAACTCATCTGAGTCAAGGAGTCCAGGGTTTATTTTGGGGTTTGGTCATGCAGGCACAAAATGACTGCATGAATGACTATGGCTTGATGCTCCAGATCCCAGAAAGAAAGCAAATGTTCATGATAAATTAATGTTTGCACAAACTACCAAGACAAGCTTGTCTAGATAAATCAGCATAGTTCAAGGATATAAAATACTCTTATGTAGAACATTTGGAGAGTTCAATTCCCATAAGCCAGTGAAGGACCAATCATGAAAACAAGCCTTTCTTGGGGGATGTGCAAGGTTTGAGAGACTCGGATCTGCTGAGTTAACTTTCCTGCACAGCTAATCAAGGTCATATTTTCAAATACCCATTTGAAGCCCCCAAAATGCATTTTTAATAGACCTAAATGTTTTTTAAAACTTTGCAAACCAAACATGTCACTATTTAATGATACACTATAACTTACATATTCAGATACAGCATCTCTATATTTTTGTCTTGATTGGACAACTTAGTCATATAGAGTGATTTCTTACATTCACTTACATTTATCTTTTTCTCCCTCTTTCTGCTTCCAGCTATTAAATATTAAACTATTATACAATTTACCATATTCCAACATGCAATTCATTCAGGGACTTTTGGTTTGTATTGATTCTCAGAAATCAACAAATAATTTATGATCCTAGAAAATAAGGTAGCACATAATTTTATGATCTTTATATAAAGCAATGATGGTTAAGTAATCACATGAGAAGTATTATCAAAGACAATTGCCCTCTGCCTTAGAGCAAGGAAAATTACCTTTAAAGCTTCTTTTTCAATACGTATATCACCCAAACAGAGGGCCTCCAGAGGGCTTTGGAGATATCCAGGTCCTATACCAGGGCAGATAATCCCAGAGTTTGGTGCCTTACTAGTAGGCCCTTATTAGGAATCCTTGCTCCCGAGAGTGACAGAGTCTGACCAAAGTATGTCTTCACTGCACATGGTCCAAATGTCTCTTCTATTCAAACCTATATTTGATGCCAGAGTTTTAGGTGTACTTCCGTAGACTGGAGACTATGGGCTGACCATGTGCCAACTGGGTCCAGAGACTCTGTGGACCTGCAACTCCTACTCTACAACTCAATGGACTCACCCAGGACACCTATTTGGGAGTTGATGATGGACGACGGCTATGCAGGGGAATGCAGAGAGCCTGAAGCTGCAGGCAGGATAATCCCTTCCATCGTATCCATGGGATGTAAGCCCCCTCTCACTTGGTGGTGGAGGGGACATCACCATCCCAGACTCCTCGGGATTGGGGGAAGAGCTATGGACTAGAATGGACTTGTTGGTGTCCTGTTATAGACTTGTGATATATACAATGGAGAAATTGCAAAATTATGTGGAGCCAGGGTCACTGGACACATTGGGAGCAGGGTGAGGGAAGAGCAATTGTAATACACGGTTTTTTTTGGGACCTGGGAATTGTCGTGGGTGATGTTGCAATGGAGGATGTAGGCCATTTTGTATCATCATGTATCATTCGGAACTGTATGGGAGAGAGGGTCGTCTACAGTCTGAACTGTGATCTATGCTTGATGGCAAAGCCCCAAAATGTGTATATCTATCACAGGCATTATGCCACACTGAGGGATGTGTATGTGGGGGGTTGTGGGAGGTGTGGGAGTATGGTATATGGGTACTCCTGGAATCTCTGTGTAACATTTATGTAATCAATGTATCCTAAAAATATATATAGATATATAAAAAATAAATTAATTAATTTAAAAAAATAAAGCTTCTTTTTATGATCGAGCCAATTGATACTCTAGAAAGATAATTTCTAATTTATTTATTTATTTATTTTTTAAAGACACTTAGATTACATAAATGTTACACAAAAATTATAGGGATTCCCATATGCCCCACTCTCCACACCTCACACACCCTCCCACATAAACATCCTTCATTAGTGTGGCACATTCGTTGTGATTGATAAACGCATCCTGAGGCTTTGCCTTTGAGCATGGACCATAGTTCACATTGTAGTCTACACTCTCTCCCACACAGTTCTGCATGCTATGTGACGATATAAAATGACCTATTTCTGTTGCTGCAATGTCACTCAGGATGATTCTCAAGTCCTGAAAAAGACCCTGTATTACAACTGTTTTTCCCTCTCCCTATCCCCAGAGCCTCCAGTGCCCCTGATTCTACATCAATGTAATTTCTTCCATTGCTAGAAGCACAATATGTCTATGGTAGAATACCAGTAAGTCCACTCTAGTCCATAGCTCTTCCCCCAATCCTGAGGATTCTGGGATGGTGACGTCTTCTCCACCTCCAATAAAGAGGGGGCTTATATCCTATGGGCAAGATGGATGGGATTTTCCTGCTTGCAACTGCAGACTCTCTCCATTCCCT
>PVKH010002024.1:0-28196 GCA_004027955.1 Chaetophractus vellerosus
CCCTGTCCTTTTTATTATAGCCATTCTATGGTTGTGAAGTCGTATCTCATTGTGGTTTTGCTTTGCATAGCCCTGTTGACTAATGATTTCCAGATGTTTTCATGTGCTTATTGGTCATGTCTATGTTTTCCTTGGAGGAATGTCCATTCAGATTCCTGCCCATTTTTAAATTGGGTTATTTGTCTTTTGATTACTTTGTGGCAAGAGTTCTTTATATATTCTAAATATAACTTTCTTAATAAATATATTGTTTGCAAATATTTTCTGCCATCTTGTGGATTGCCTTTTTCCTTTCCTTTGGACAAAAGATTTAAATTTTGATGAAGTCCAATTTATCTATTTTTTCTTTTGTTGTGTGTACTTCTGAGTCATATCTGAGAATTCATTGCTAAATCCACAGTCATGAAGATTTACCCCTATGTTTTTTCTTAAAGTTTTACAGTTTTGCTTTTACATTTAGGTCATTGATCCATTTGAGTTAATTTTTGTATATATTGTGAGATAAGGGTCTACCTTCATTCTTTTGCATGTGGCTTTCCAATTGTCTCAGCAGAAATTGCTGACAAACCTACTCTTTCCTCATTGAATGATCTTGACATCTTTGTGGAAAATCTGTTGACCATAGATGGATGGATCTATTCTGGACTCTGAATTCTATTCTGTTAATCTATATGTCTGTCCTTTTGCCAGTACCATACTGTTTTGATTACTTTAGCTTTGAAGTAACTTTTAAAATAGAAAAGTGTGAGTCCTTATAGAAGTTTGATATTATTTATGAATTCCAAAAAGAAGGATTATGTTTATAAACTGGATTTTTCCTCTGGGGTGATCCCCTTTGATTGTTTTAGATTCAGCTGAGATGCCTTTGATTAAATTATGAAAATTATGTTAAGATTAGGGCTCTGATTCAACCACCCCAGAAGGGTGTAACTCAGGGTTAAGTCCCTGCCCCCTTGGTGGGCTTATATAAATGGACACTCACTCAAGAAGACACTCAGGAAGAGAGAGAGCTCCATTGACATGGCAGAGGAGAGAACTTTGATCCTGTGGCCCGGGGAAGAGAGATGAGTCATTCTCCTGATAGTTTGCAGCCTACAGCTGGAAGGCCCATAAAGAAACAAGCCCTATGCCAGCCTGCAGTTGAGAGAGAGGAAGGCTGAGCCCTCACAGAGATCGGCAACCATCTTGATTCAACACGTAGCAACTGAGTTTGGTAAGAAAGCAACCTTGAGTTGGACTCTTTAGGGCCTTTTAACTGTAAGCTTTTGTCCCAAATAAATACCCTTTATAAAAGCCAAGATATTTCTGGTACTTTGCATCAGCAGCCCTTTGGTTGACTAATACAGTCCTTCCACTTAATTTTTCTAATTCAGGATTGTTTGGGCTATTCTGGGTCCCTTGCACTTACATATGAGAATGAGCTTGTCGATTTCTACAAAGAAATGAGCTGGGATTCTGATAAGGATTGCATTGAACCCATAGGTAAATTTGGGAATAACATTGTTACCTTAACAGTCTTCTAGTTCATGAACATGGAATTTTTTTCTTCCATTTACTTAGATCTTTTATTTCTTTCAACAATGTTTTATAGATCTTGGAATACATGTGTTGTACTTCTTTTGTTAAATTTATTTCTAAGGCTTTTATTCTCCTTGATTCTATTATAAATGGAGTCTTTACTTAACTCCATTTTGGAGTGTTCATTGCAATTATATAGAAAGGAAATTGAATTTTGTATATTGACCTTATATCTTGCAGTCTTGCTGAACTTGTTTATGAGTTCCAATAGTTTTTAGGAGTTCCTTAGAATTTCTTATCCAAGATAATGTCATCAAGTATAGAGATAGTTTTAATTCTTCCTTTCCAATCTAGATGCCTTTTTTTTTTTTCCTAATTGCTCTGGCTAGAACCTCTAGTACAATGTTGATTAGAAATGATAAGCGCAGACATCTTTGCCTTTCCTGATCTTATGGGGAAAGTAATAAGTCTTTCACTATTAAGTAGAATGTTAGCTGTGGATTTTTCATAGATGCATTATATCAGGTTGAGGAAGTTCCCTTCAATTCCTAGTTTTTATCATAAAAGGGTGTTGGAAATTGTCAAAAAAATTTTTAATCTACTGAGATAATCATGTAATTTTTGTTTGTATCCTATTGATATAATATTACATTATTGGTTTTTGGATGTTAAACCAACCTTGCATTTTTGGGATAAACCCAATTTGGTCATATAATTCTTTTGATATGTTGCCAAATTTGGTTTGCACGTATTTTGTTGAGGATTTTTTGCATTCATAGTCATAGTTTTTTGTATTGTTGTTTTTCCTTGTGATGTCTTTGGTTTAAGTATCATGGTAATATTAGCCTCACAGAATTGAGCTGCGAAGTATTTCCTCTTGTTCTTTTTGTGGAAGAATTTGTGAATAGTTTATACTAATTCTTCTTTAAATGTTTGATAGAATTCAGCCCTGAAACCATCTGGGACTAGACTCTTCTGTTTTATTACTAATTCATTTTTTACTTTGTTATAAGTCTGTTCATATTGTCAGAGTCTTCGTAAGTCAGTTTCAGTAATTTGTGTCTTTCTAAGGTTTCTCCATTTCTTTTAAGTTATGTAATCTGTTGGTGTACAATTATTCATAGCATTCCTTTATGATCCTTTATATTTATGTAAGGTTGGAAGTAATTTCTACACTTTCATTTCTGATTCTAGTAATTGAGTCACCTCACTTTTATACTTAGTCAATCCAGATGAGGTTTTGTCACTTTTAAAATTTTATTTTCAAAGAAATAACTTTTGCTTTCATTGGCTATCTTTATTCTTTTCTATTCCCTTTTTTATTAATTTCTTTTTTAAAAATTTCTTTTGTGGTAACCTATATACAACATATTTTTTTCCAATTTAACCATTTTCAAATATCTAACTCACTGATATTAAATACATTCACAATGTTGTTCTACTATCACCACCATCCATTACCAAAACTTTTCATCACCCCAAATAAAAACTTTGTACCCCTGAGTATTAACTCCTTCTTCCCTCTTATTTCCCTCCCCTGCAGATAACCTGTAATCTGCTTTCTGTCTTACAAATTTGCACATTCCAGTTATTTCATATAAGTATGATCATACAATATTTTCCCTCAACAAGGATATTTTCATGGTTCATCTATGTTGTCACATGTATCAGAACTTCATTTGCTTTTATGGCTGAATAATATTCTATTGTATTTATATACCACATTTTGTTTATCCATTCATCTGCTGGTAGACACTTGGGTGCTTTCACTTTTGGCTATTGTGAATAATGCCACTATGAACATTTGTGTACAACATATGTTTGAGTCTCTGCTTTCAATTCTGGTGGGTATATTCCTAGAAATGCAATTGCCTGATCAAATTTTTTTAAACTTAACTTTCTGAGGATCCACCAAAATGTCTTCCCCAATGGCTGTACCATTTTACATTCCTACCAGCAATGAATGAGTGTTCCTGTTTCTCCTTGTCCTCTCCAACACTAGTTATTTTCTGTTGTTGTTGTTGGTTTAGTATTAGCCATTCTAGTGCATATGGAGTGATATCTAATTATGGTTTTGATTTGGTTTTCACTAATATCTAATGATATTGAGCATCTTTTCATGACTTATTGGCCATTCATATAACTGCTTTGGGGAAATTTATATTCAAGTCCTTTACCTAGATTTTAACTGGCTTGTTTGTCTTTTTGTTATTGAGTTATAGGAGTTCTTTATATAATCTGGACATTAAATCCTTATAAGATATATGGAAAATTAATTTTATAAAAGGGTTATTACATTTGCCCTTCAGGCCAGTGTAACATGAGGACTGTGATTATGTCATGGGCAAAGGTGACACAGAAACAATTTGGAGAGCTCATGGCCGTGGAGACTACCAACAGCCACATAACTGTCCGTATCAGGCTCTGCCAACAGACAAAGGCCTGGGCAAACAAGGCTCAGTATCAGAGATCAAATATTTTATCACATCATTCAAATTATTCCAAAAGTTGTTTTCCTGTCTTCTCTACCTTTTGTCTTATTTTTAAACAACTGGTTACGGAATATACAGAAATGTTGCTTCATTTAATGTAAAATAGCTTAGGTGACTTTTCATTTTTCTTGATTTTTTTTATCATTGTTTAAAAATCTTCAAAATAGCTTAGTGAGGCCCTTAACAGTGCCTGTCACACATAGGTGTAAGCCTGTTGTTTCCTCTGAAAACACTGCCACACCATCTTTGACTGCCCCTGTGCTCTTCATAAAGCATATATTTATTTGGGAGCCTACTCATAAAGTGTAGACCAACTAGCTGAAGTATACTGGCAAACTCAGCATCTGTAAGACAAGCTGAAGCTTGTTTTTTGCCAGTTTAAAGATGACAGGTACTACATATTTTCATCAATGCACTATCTTTAGGTAGTGATAGCCAAAAAGCACAAAGCATTTATGCATTCAATCACATAGACAAACAAAAATACTGTGGCTATATGGCTTTGTATTTTCTCCCTCAATCTTTCCAGTTCTCTCCCCTTCCAGTTGCAGCAACATTCCATTCCTAAATAGTTAAAAGGCAAACCTCAGGAACTTGTTGTGAACTGGTGACTGATCAGTAAATCTTGTAACACTGCATTTTTAGAAGCCCTGCTGCCCCTCATGTGCCTTCCTCACCTGCATGTAGACATGCTTTATATAAGTCTTCTCTTGCTTTTGCAGCGAGTGTGGACGATCGAGCTCAGAAAACGCTCTTTCCTCTTGCCGCTGAAGACGAGGACTATGAGTAAGCCCCCTAAATAAATACTCATTACTCACCAAGTAATGAGTCTGAGTCTTTCTTTGGTCTGAGGTATTATTCATTCTTAATCAGAGGGAAGCTGTCATTTTATACAGCAACTTGTCATACTCAGGACAATTGGCATAGTTGGCAGGATACATCAGACCAAAGTATGACCAAGGTTGGGGAATCTGTGTGGGAAATCCCGAGGAGGCCTTCTACCTCTATGTGGGGAAGGGTTCCCTGATTACTTGATTGTTATGGATCTTTGCATGAGTACAGGGATGCCCCCAAAATGGAATAGAGTGCGTTTTTCAAGAACAAAAGATTAGGAAGTTTAACAAAGATCGTAAGCGAACTGCTGCATTTGTTATAGGCGGTATGGCTAGCTACAGCAGACTGTCTCAAGAAGGCAGAGAAATCCACAGATTGAAGTAGGAAAATGGCTGGAGTATGTTCTGTAAAGAAGAATCCTGTTTGACCAAGATGGTTCTCTAAAATCAGCAGCTGAGCCAGCAAAATTTCTACTCCAGGAATAGACAAAGGATTTGTATGCATCTTTACCCCATTCCCTATGTCAGATTTATATAACTTGGGAAATATAATCCACTCTTTAGAGGAAAGCCAAAGAAGATAAAACCTTAATTGCTCCAACGTGTAATTGAAATTTACAGGGAGTAAGTGAAGTAGTGCAGAAACTGAGGAAAAGTCCCTCAGCTTTCCTTAAAGACCAAGTTCAGAAAAGCTGGTGCTTCAAAAGGCAAAGGGAACTACTAAGGTCAATTAGAGCAGGGTTAGAATAAAAGGGTAGGACCCTTTCACCCACTTCTCAAGGAATGGGAGACATTCCTAAGAAATTAGAAAGCCCCAAGGACAGAGAGGTGGTAAATGACAGAAAGGTCCTGGGGGGAGGGGAGCCTTCCTATTGAATTAAAAACAAAATATTTAAAGCATAGCCTCCTGAATCTATCTCCCTTGTTAAAAACCTGTTAACCAAATTATGCCCAGATAATTTTTTCTCCAATTTTTATATAAAAGTGTTTCCAAGAACAAGCATGTGTATTACAAGGAACACTGATCCCAGACAAGATCTTAAAAACTGTAAAAAAAGCAGAGGCGTGGAATGATGGAAAACCTGGAGACAGCCATACCAAGAGAGTGAGAATTGAGTCAAATTAGTGAATTTTATGTTTCTTTTTGTGTTTCTAATTCTGTATTTGTGTTTGTCTGTTTGTTCAATGTATTTTTGAATACCTCCAGATGGTAATATCAAATTAACAAATGAAAATTCTTAAGAGAGCTCTATTCAAATTGCTAAAAATTAAATAATCACATGCACACATGTAAATGAGTACTCTTAGAGCCCCAAATTAGAAAAAAAGAGTAGGATGAAAAGGTCATATAGAAATTCAAATAGAGAAACTATTGGAAAAAGGAAAAATGGTAGGCTTTTTGACCCACCCTGCCCCCTTCTCCTAACTTTTACTGAATTCAAGGCTATCAATAAATCTGATTGAGGGAGCTATGGGGGAAGGGCAGGGTGTGGTACGATGGGGAGATGTGAGTTTAGCATAGAACTCTGTCTACCAGGCCTTGAAATTATGAATGATAAAGACAGAGGAAATATTACAGAATAAATTCCCCAATTAAAAAATTTAACAGCCTTGGGATGAGTGTAATTAATAATCCAATTGCCAAATTTCAGTAAGTAAAGAAAAAGTCCTTGAAAGCTATGGAAAGGTTTTCTTAAATTATGATTGAAACAAATTAAACAACTATAATATATATGTCAGATCATGGTAGTCAGTATGCTTTTGAGGTTGTTCACAATTTTAGAATATTATGGATAAGTGGTGTTAGCCTCCTATAGAGGAAGAGAAATATACATTTCTTGTATAAACTATAATTGTTTCAATTTTATTCAATTTGAGTGTAATCTCCTAGGTTTATATGGATACTAAAAAAGTTAATTAGCATTATATTTATTATATCTTTAAGATGATGAAAATTGTAAGTTTGTGTTTAATGAAATTAAGTTAAAGAGAAAGTTGATCCGTCCTAAAGTGAAATGACTAGTTTTTCACAGGACAGAATGAGAGATATAAGATGAGACTTAAATGGATAAAGAAGCAAAAGGTTTGTAAAAGTACATTTGCTTGCTGCCGACTGTAATTTAATAAGCTTATTTAAAAGTAAATTTGTCTGAAGGTGAAGTAACTAGTTTATATGGTTATAAATGGTTATAAGGTTATAGGAAGTTACTCCTTATAGGAAGGTTGTAAAAGCATTTTCTAAACTGTAGGAATTCGATGTAAATGGCTGATTCTGGGAAGCCATTATTAAGTAGAAATCTGTGAGTTGATATAACAGAAAGTAACTTCATAACAGAGAAACCTGGCAAATGCCACCTCAATCTATTATAAAATAATATTAAGTCTGATTTTACCTGCCTATTTCAGATACTTAACTTGCAGAGATCCATGATGCATTTACCATTCTAAAGTTTTGTTGTTGTTGCTGTTTTTTAGAGTCATACTCATTGTTGAAAATAAATGTACGCTATGAGCGCAAATATTAGTATTCCAATAGGCATATGATTATATTAAGGTGGTGGTTGCAGGAAGATAATCCTGATTCCATTGGGAATCTTAGGTTATTTTAAAATAATTGAACACCAAACAGAGTGGAAGTGATTCATTTTAATCTGAAGTAAAATACTTTCAAGAATCTTAAAAAACATAGTTAGTTTCATTTAATATACTATGAGTTATGCAAGAAGTGTTTAGAAAGTATTGTAACATTGAAGGAATTTCCTAATCCTCTTTTGTTTAAATCTGTGTAAGCAAAATGTCACTTATACATTATTTATATATTTAGGGATATATAAAATTCTTAAAGACTTAAGTTCTCACTGTCAATATTCTATCCTAAATACTGATCTGCATAGTGGTATTATTGGTTATAGTTTTTACTTATTCTTAGGAGAATGTGCTATGTTATGGGAAAAAAAACAAAATCCCTTATCAGTACACTGTTCTGCTCTGATGCTTCTCTAAAAGAGCACACAGTCAGCTCATCTTCAACAAAAAGGGACTTTAAAGGAGAAACAAGGCAAGTCAATAAGTTATGTTTTACCTGTTGAGTAACGTAATCCTGGTAAAAGTAAAATGAAACAAAATTTTTACTATAGTCTGTAGTTAATAATCTCTGGAAACAGCTTTATTTTAAATACTCATAAGGAAATTAAGGCCTAGATTGTAAACTCTTGCAGCAGTCACATTTATTCCTGGGCTCTGATCTTTCTAAATCCTGAGATGCTTTACTTTTTGTGTATAATCTAATAGCTCCCTAGAATTTTTAAGTTACCTGTATGACACTTGGGACTCAGAGCTAAAGCTAGCCAGCTCTAAAAGTGCTGATGAAGCAGCCTGTATTAGTCAGCCAAAGGTGTGCTGATGCAAAATACCAGAAATCTGTTGGCTTTTATAAAGGGCATTTATTTGGGGTAGAAGGTTACAGTTACCAGGCCATAAAGCATACATTACTTTCCTCACCAAAGTCTGTTGCCATGTGTTGGGGCAAGATGGCTGCTGACATCTGCCAAGAGTTCAAGCTTCTTGGGTTCCTCTCTTCCCAGGGCTTTGTTTCTCTCTGGGCTCAGCTGCTGTGCTCTCTCCACAAGGCTAGCTATAGACTGTTAGGCGAACGGCTGTCTTCCTCCCCGGGGCTTCTGCCATGGATAAGGAGCTGTCGTTATTCCTCTGTGTTCTTATCCTGTGTGTTCACTTCTGGGACTCCAGCTCAAAAACTCCCAACTCTGTCCTTTTCCATGTCTTTTCTCTGTGAGTCCCCACCCACCAAGGGGTGGAGACTCAATGTCCTACTCATGTGGCTCAATCAAAGTCCTAATCATAATTTAATCAATTAAAAGTGATACCTCTGACAGACCAGTTTACAAACATAATCCAATAACTATTTTTGGAATTCATAAACAATGCTAAACTGCTACACAGCCCTAAGGCTACCCAAAAGAAGTGGCCATAAGGGAGCTGCCATGGTGTGGCACCTGGCTAAGGAACTAGGTATCCTCATTAAATATTCTAACCTGGTTTATATTATACAAGATTGTAGGGTCTGTTCATGGCTCTGACCATGAATGATACCTTACAGCAGTGGGCAGACTCTCTTGTGCATTAAACCAGGCCCCTACTACCGCACATGATGTCTCTCCATTTGTTATTGGCACGGCCAGTTAGTATGGCCCCTAAAACAATAAAGCTATCTGCTATATCGCCTGGCCATGCCCCCAAAGTGGATGGAAACACACTGTTGCTGAAGACTCCTGTGGCTTTACCAGCCAGTGATGGCTTGGTGTCCTTTGCCCTACAGTGGACACTGCCTCCACACTGGCTCTGTTTCATAGTGCCAGAGGGTGCTATGCAACAGGCTGGTGGAACACTGGAGCCAACCTTCCTGTTTTCACAAGGACCAATGGTACTACAGTATGTCAACTGCATGAAAGACATACCAACAGGGGCAATAATTGCCAGAGTGATATAGGTAGAACCTAAAAAAGGCACAATTGGCATTACACCTGACACGTGGTATTATAAGCTTGGATCCTGCCCAGTCCAAGCAAATGTTCCAGGGCCTATGAAAGAAAGTTCCACTGTTATTTTACTTACTGGAGAAGACCTTTCCCTCCAGGTACCTACTAAATATTTGTGCTTGCACCCTCAGGCTTCTCTTCCGTATTCACACAGCTTCGTATAACATCTTCCTTAACTGGGCCACCACTGTGGCAACAACCCACAATCAATTGGACTGTTGGGTGTGTGGATATGTGCCAGCATCTGGCAGTTCCAGTATCCCCTGGAATATCCTTTCCTTATCTTTGTTGTTTACATTGTAGCTGTGTACTTTTATCACAGTACTACTGTGTATAAACCCTACATTCTACACTCAGGACTTCATGCAGAAGAGGTGGTGGAAAGATTGTAAGAGTTGTGGGATGGGGTGGATTGTGGCATATATGACTTTGCATTTTTTCCCCAACCCTTCCATTTCTTTCCTCTTCCAGTTGCAGCAACATTCCATTCCTAAATAGTTAAAGGCAAGCCTTGGGAACTGGTTGTAAATTGGTGACTGATCAGTTAATCTTTTAACACTGCATTCTTTAGAAGCCCTGCTGCCCCTCATGTACCTTCCCCATCTGCACATAGACATGCATTATAAAAGAGCCCTCTCAGTTTGTGGTGAGTGCAGATGATTGAACTTGGAAATTGCTGTCTTTCTTCCCATCACCCAGGACGAAGCCCCTTAAATAAATGCTCATTATTCACCAAGCTGGACTTGTCCAAGTCTTTCTCTGGTTTTACATATTTGTGGCAGTTTGAGATTATTTATGAATTCCAGAAAGAGAAAGAATATTTTTGTAAACTAAACTATTCTGGGTATACCTTTTGATTATATTGGATTCAGTTGAAGGGGCCATGATTAAATTACCTGTTAACATAGGGCTTTGATTTGACCACGTCAGTAAGATGTGATTTAGGTTGAGTCCCCACCCCCTGGGTGGGCCTATATAAATGAACACTTACTCAAGAAGGCACACAGGAAAGAGAGAGCTCCATAAATGCCAGAGGAGAAACTTCATCAAATGACAGAAAGGAGATGGCTCAAACAACTAAAGCCCCAGGGAGAGATGAGCCATTTGCCTGATAGCCTAAGGAGGAGAGCCTAGGCAGAGACCAGCAAACACGTGGCAACGGAATTTGGTGAGAGAGCAACCTTCAGTTCGACTATTTAGGGCCTTGTAACTTTACGCTTTTACCTCAAATAAATACCCTTTATAAAAGCCAACAGATTTCTGGTACTTTGCATCAGTACCCCTTTGGCAGACTAATACAGTATTCATTCTCAGTTAAGAGAGAACTTGTCATTTTACATAGTGCTCGCCATACTCAGGACAAATACTAAAGTCTTCTGAAACCATTTAAACTAGGCATTCCAAAACCTCCTACATAACATTGCTCTGTTAGTACCATCAAAAACTTTCCCTACCATGAATGAAAAATAAATGATATTGCTACTCTCCAAATATATAAGCACTGTCCCATATCTTTGAACATTTATTGGATTTTCCAGCTAATAACTATGCCAAAAGCCTCAAAAAAGCCTGAAATTATTTTCCAAGTTTACTGTCACCAGCCATAAATAAAATTCTTTCCTTGTTTATTTGCCTATAAGATAGCAGCTGATTAAATTTTATTTTTTTAAACAAAGTTTGGACTTTTACTTTATAAAGTATATAAAACTTTCAAAATAAATTTTGTTTTTCATTGCATTACTGAATACCTGAGGAAGATGAATAAAAATGCACATTCAATGCCCTTACCAACACCCTTGAGTACTTTCGTTATGTTATTTATTTTTTTTAAAGATTTATTTATTTACTTTTATCCATTTTTTTTGTTACATATCCCCACCCCCTTTCTGCTTGCTCTTGCTATGTGTCCATTCTTCTGTGTTCTTCTACATCTGCTTCTTGTCTCCCCCCGTTTTTGCGGTGACGTGCCAAGTCGGCCCTCTGCGCAGGTGGCTTGCCCCACTCGTAGGTGGCTCCATTCCATTTCACGGCAGCTCTGCTCCATGTTTTGCGGGTTGCTCGGCTCCGTGATTCGTGGGAGGCAGCTCCGTGTTTCACGGGTGACTTGCCTTGCCCATGGTGGCTCCGCCCTACCCGTGGAGGCTTTTTGCCTTGCCCACGGGGGTTTTGCCCCGCCCACAGCGGCTTGCCTTTCTCTAGGCCATGTGCCCGCTTGGAGAGGTCCCTGGGAACCAAACCTGGGGCCTCCCATGTGGTGTACCGGCACCCTTATCCACTGGGCTATACAGCCGGCCCCTATATTATTTATTTTAGTATTAGCTAAAAATAGTTTTTTCTGTTCTAATGGCTTAAAATCCCTGTGACAATCCTATTCTGATCCAATTTTAAAAATCAGACTTAGGAACAATCCATTCTAATTCATTTATTTGATGGGTTTATTGACTGCATCATTAAACCAACCCCTGGCATTAGTGGCAGAATATTAAGAAAAAATTAGACTGTTAAGACTACAAAAGAAGGGAAATGCAGAGCTGTTTTCTCTCCCTCCTCACCCCCCCCGCCCTTTTTTGTTAAAGCTGGTCATTATATATTTCAGGAAGCATAACATATACATTCTCACAGTAGCAGGAGTTCAAAAGTTGCCTGGTCCACAAAGCAATGACTGGCTAGGTAAAAACTTGTGCATGTGATTTTGGATAGGGGTTCAGTGCCCATCTGTTGGTTAGGCATTCTGTCTTTGGTCTGACATCTGCCTCTGTGGTGGACTGTTTCCTGAGCCTTTACTTCCATCTTGATTGAGGCGGTCCACTTTCAGAGCCTTGTGCTGTTGGTGGTGCTTGACCTGAATAAGAATTTCCTGAATTTTTCTCTGGGCAACCTGACAAGCATAAAGGTGACCAGTTATTTTGACAGCCACCTGGTCATTCTCATTAGGTATCTGGTCACAAGGGATAACTTTTGCACTTGAAAAATTCTGGAGCATATTTGCCATCTTGCCTCCTTTTACAATAATTCTGCCAGCAGCAGAAGATGGCACTCTGATACGAGCTTCAAGTTTCATGCCTTCTTTAGGACTAACTAACAAAGTATTCTTTAATTTTTCCATATATTCTTCCCTGAACCTTGAATTGAACCTCTGGAGGTCCAATAATAATCACCTTACCACCTTGTGCTTCAGCTGGAGCAATCTTAATAGAAACTCTTGCAAAACGAGAAAGCTGTTTGATGTGTTGCCCCTGTTTGCCAATAATAGCACCGACTGGTAGGGCTGGGATAAACAGATGAAGTCTCTGCTTCTGATTGCTCAAACTGTGGAGAGGGAGGAATCACAACTGAAGGCAGCCCTGAGGTAGAAGGTGGTATCTCTGAAGTAGGTGGAAACAGACCCAAAGCATTCAGATTTAATCTAGGAATTAGATGTGTTTGAAGATTCATGGAAGCCATGTCATTTTCATAAAGCTCCTTGATTTTCTTCATTATCTCTTCCTCAGCTTTGGCACATGTTTCAATTTTGCCTTTATTATAATGTGCTCTGGATTATAGAGTGTAAATTCTTGCAATGGATATATCCTGATTTTAATGTCTGTGTCTTGCTCAGTCTTTTTCAGGTTCCTTCCTTCCTTACCAATAAGTCAGCC
Source organism: Chaetophractus vellerosus (assembly GCA_004027955.1). Taxonomy (NCBI): domain Eukaryota; kingdom Metazoa; phylum Chordata; class Mammalia; order Cingulata; family Chlamyphoridae; genus Chaetophractus; species Chaetophractus vellerosus. The sequence goes on from PVKH010002024.1 coordinate 13,038, forward strand.
TACAAAGTTATTATGGCCTTAAATCTTCAAGAGAATCTCTTCTGTGAACTTTTTATCTTTAAATACCTTGTGCAAATCTCTACCATATATTTACAAGCTGCAGAGGTGCCTTCGGATAGAGAGGATAGTAAATGACTTCTCTGCATCACCTCCATTCTCTTTAAAATGGACTTCCATCTTAGACTGTGCCTATTTGGTGATGTTCTGAATGGTTGCGCCTTCTTTTCCTATAACAGCTCCACCTAGTTAGGTGGGAACCAGCAGACACGAAGCCAAGTTGCACAGTTTCTGCTTGGACACTGATCCTGGGGAACCTTGCCTCGATGAGCCCCTCTGCCCAACTCGGGGCTGTTGCAAGGGGTTCTTCTGGGCAGCCATTTCATCAGGGATGTAGGTCACTTTCAACATGAAGTTCTCTAACGGGAATCCATTTAGTTTGTCTAAAACTTGTCTAGCTTGGTCCTCACTGAAATAGGTTACACTTACGAGAGTTATTTCTGAGTCAGTATTCACTTGCTCACAGCTCGCCACCATTCCAATACTGGACTAGTAAACTATTGAGAACCTCCCAATGTAACTGTGGCAGAACAGTTTATATCTAAAGTTTTTTAATCCTTTGCCTTTTTTGGACTGGATGTTCAACTTTTATGAGTTTCCCATGCAGTTTCATTTTACCTGAAAGTGTCTTCATGGCCTTAAGGTCCCAGCTCTTGTCCAGGTAGTCCACAAATGCATAGCCCATCTTCATCAGGAAGGGTCCTGACACTGCAATCTGCATCTGTATTAGTCAGGGTTCTCTAGGGAAACAGAACCAACAGGAGATATCTGTAAATAGTATGAGATTTTATAAAATTGTCTCATGCAATCGTGGGGATGCAGAAGTCCAAATTCTGTGGGGCAGGCTGCAAACCAGGGGCTCCAATGAAGGTCCTCAATAAGTTTCCAGGAGACACTGGCTGGCTGAGATAGAGATGGGAATTCTCTCTTTGAATGCTGAAATCACTTCTCCTTTTAAGGCCTTCAACTGATTGGATGAGACATCACACATTGCAGACGACAATCTCCACAGCTGATTGTAGATGTGACTAGCCATCTATGCAATCAACTCACTGATGATAAAAAGTCTATGAAATGCCTTTGTATTACGATTAGCCCAGTGCTTGCTTGACCAAACAAATGGGCACCATTACCTGGCCAAGTTGACACATTAGCCTAACCCTTACTATTTTATACGTGTAAGTGTAGCAGTTTGATGTTATTTATGAATTCCAAAAAAAGATATTTGATTATGTTTATAAACAGGTCTATTCCTCTGGGCATGATACCCTTTGATTGTATTAGATTCAGCTGAAATGCCTTGATTAAATTATGTTAAGATTAGGACTTTGATTCAACCATGTCATTAGGCATGCAGTGTTGAGTCCCTGCCCCCCTTGATAGGCTATATAAACTGGACACTTAATCAAGAACACAGAGAAGTAGATACATAGAGAAGATACATACAGGATCCTGCAGCCCCAAGAAGAGAGATGAGACTGATAGTTACAGCTGACCTTGTGAAGAGAACAGAGCAGCTGAGCCTGGAAAGAAACAAGTTCCAAAGAGAGACAAGCCTTATGCTTATACAGCTGAGTACAGAAGGAGCTGGAACCACAGAGCTTTAAGAGGAAAGAGGAAGGCTGAACCTTTGCAGACATTAAATGCCATGTTGTGTCAACATGTGGCAACAGACTTTGTGTGGAAAAGTACCTCTTAAGTAACCTTGAGTTGGACTCTTTAGGGCCTTGTGACTATAAGCTTCTACTCCAAATAAATAGCCTTTATAAAAGCCAACAGATTTCTGGTATCTTGCATCAGCAGCCCTTTGGCTGACTAATACAGTATGTATATATATATTTTACCCTTTAATTTATCCTCACTAATATTCATTTCTATTCTCTTCTCCAAGTCTCTCACCCTTGTTTTTTCTTTTCAGGCTGCAGAATTCCCTTTAGTATCTCTTGTAATTCTGGTCTTTTGGTAACATACTGTGGCAGTTTGAGATTACTTATTAATTCAAACAAGAGAAAATATGTAAACTGGTCTGCTTCTCTGGGTGTTACCCTTTGATTGTATTAGATTCAGCTGAAATGTCTTTAATTAAATTGTTAAGATTAGGGCTTTGATTCAACCATATCAGTAGGGTGTGACTCAGGGTTTAGTCCCTGCCCCCTTGGTGGGCTGATATAAACGGACACTTATTCAGGAAGACGCATAGAAGACGATACAGAAGAGGAGAGAACATGGTCATTTTGGTCCTGCCATGTGACAGAAGGGAGAAGGCTCAAACAGCTAAAGCTCTGGAAAGAGAGACAAGCTCTATGCCAGCCTACAGCTGAGATTGGAAGAAGCTGGGCCCACAGAGCCTTAAGAGGGAGAAGAAAGGAGAGACCAGGCAAGGTTGCCCACCATCTTGCTTCAACATGTGACAAGAAACTTTGGTGAGAAAGTAACCTTGAATTGGAATCTTTAGGGCCTTATAAGTGTAAGCTTCTACCCCAAAAGAAATACCCTTTATAAAAGCCAACAGATTTGCATCAGCACCCATTTGGCTGACTAATACACATTCTCTCTCTGTTTTTATTTGTCTGTGAAGGCTTTAAACTCACCCTCATTTTTGAAGAACAGTTTTTCTGGATACAGAATTCTTGTCTGATAGTTTTTCTTTTTCAGTTTTTCAAATACATCATACCACTTTCTTCCTGCCTCCATGGTTTCTGATGAGAGGTCGGCACTTAATCTTATTGAGGTTCTCTTTTATGTGTTGCTTTGCTTTTCTCTTCCTGCTTTCAGAATCCTCTCTTTATCTCTGATATTTGTCCTTCCGAATAGTAGGTGTCTTGGAGTAAGTCTTTTGGATTTATTCTATTTGGGGTGCCTTGTCCTTCTCGGATATTGATATTTTTATCTTTCATAAAGGTTGGGAAATTTTTGGTCATTATTTCCTCAAATATTCTTTCTGCCCCTTCCCAATTCTCTTCTCCTTCTGGGATACCGATAACGTGTTTGTTCATGTGTTTTGCATTGTCATCCAATTTCCTGAGACCTTATTCCATTTTTTTTTTGTTCTTTTCTCTTTCTGTTCTTCTGTCTTTTCCAGTTCAGATGTTCTGTCTTGAAATCACTAATTGTCTTCAAGCAATTCAAATCTGCAATTATGTGCTTCTAATGTATTTTTAATTTCATCCATTGTGTCTTTCATTCCCATAAGCTCTGTTACTTTTCTTTGAAGGCTTTCTTTTTTTTTTTTTTTTTTAAAGATTTATTTATTTTTATTATTACATATCTTCCCTTCCCCCCGCTGCGGCGACACGCCGAGAGTGGTCACTGCGCAGGCGCGGCTTTACCCGCTTGTGGGCGGTCTCTGCATCCATTCACGGCCGGTTTTCAGTTCGCGGGTGGCTGGCTGCGCTCCATTCGCGGGCGACCTGCCCTGCCCGTGGCAGCTCTTGCCATGTCCGTGGCAGCTTCTTGCCCTGCCCACGGCGGCTCCGGCCCGCCCATGGCGGCTTGCCATTCTCAAGGCGGTCTGCCTGCTAGGAGAGGTCCCCGGGAATCGAACCCGGGCCTCCCATGTGGTATACTGGTGCCCTATCCACTGGGCTATCGAGCCGGCCCCTGAAGGCTTTCAAATTGTTTTTATGCTCAGTGTCATCTTCAATTTTTTTTTTTTCCCTTTTTGGAGGTACTAGGGCTTGAATTGCTCAATATCCTTATTTAGGATATCCTTGGTTCGTATCAGTGAGATCATGCAATATCTGCCCTTTAGTGACTGGCTTACATCACTCAACATAAGGTCTTCGAAATTCATCCATGTTGTCACGTGTCAATACTTCATTCCTTCTTATAGCTGAGTAATATTCCATTGTGTGTGTGTGTGTGTGTGTGTATACCACATTTTATCAGTTCATGTGTTGATGGATACTTGGGTTACTTCCCACTTTTGGCAATTGTCAATAATGCCATAATGAACATTACTGTGCAGCACCATCATTTTTCAAAGATGGTTTTGCCAGATATAGATCCTTGATCAGAAATTATTTGCACTTTAAATGTGTCATCCCACTGCCTTCTTTTCTACATGGTTTCCAATGTGCAATCAGCACTTAATCTTATTGAAGCTACCTTGTATGTGATATGTCCTCCTATCATATACCTTTCAAAATTATCTCTTTATCTTAACAGTTTGATTATATGCTGTGGCATATGATCTATTCGAGTTATCCTGTTTGGAGTTTGTTGAGTCTCTTGGATGTGTATGTCCATGTCTTTCCATAAATTTGGGAAGTTTCTGCCATTATCTCCTTGAATATTCTGTTTTAGTTTCCTCATTGCTAAAGCAAATACCATGCAATGGGTTGGCTTAAACAGTGGAAATTTATTGGCTCATAGTTTTGAGGCTAGGAAAAGTCCAAAATGAAGGTGTCATCAAGGTGATACTTTTTCCTGAAGATGGTGGATTTCTGTGTCTTGCTGAAAGTGATTCTTCGTCCTTTGCTTTTCTGTCACAAGGCAATGCACATGTTGGCCTCTCCTGTATTCTCCCTTCTCTTCTGGGTTCTGTTGACATTCAGCTTCTGGCTACCCCCTCTGACTTTATTTGTAGTGACCTTTGCCAGTCAGTTGAAAACCAAAACCACAGACTTACTAAGTCCACACTATACTGTGTATTATTTAAAAGTATATCACACCCACACCAACACGTGCCCACAAGAATGTTTTTTTGAGTTTCAATTCAAGCTCATGGACCCCTTGTTAAGAACCCCTGTTGTAAAGCCTTTAGTAATAGGATTAAGGCTCATTCTGATTCACCTAGGCCACATCTTAACTGAAATCAAAAGACCTTATTTATAAGGGTTCCCAACCACAGGAATGGTTAAGTTTAAGAACATGTTCTTCTGGGCTACATAGCTCCAAACAACCATATTACTCTGCCCCTTTCTCTATTTTCTCTCCTTCTGGGACTCCCTTAATGCATCTATCAGTACACTTGTGTTGCTCTAGTTCCTCAGGCTCTGTTCAATTTTATTATTTCTGTTCCTCAGACTGGATGATTCTGTCTTATCTTCAAGTTCACTGACTCTTTCCTCTCCAGCTCAAATCTGCTCTTGATCCTTTCTAGGGAATATTCATTTCCTTATCTTGAACTTCCTTCTCCTTTGGTTCCCTTGACACCTTGCATAGTGCTTCTTCTCTGATTACCCTTCCTATTGTCTCAAATTCCTTTTTATCCCAGACTCTTGAGTGTTCACATGAAAGGGGTCTTCATATCACCCTTGGTTTCTCCTATTCTGGATTTAAGTATTCGCTAGTACTAGGACCTTTCATGGCCTCCAAAATGGCCCTTAAGCCACTAAGGTGAAGATTTCTTTTTAATATCTGGGGAGGTGTGAAAAATGCAAGCAGGAAGTTCTTATGTCAGGAAAAAGCTGTTGATATGGGGTATCTTCTTCAGTATTCCATTAGATCCATTTCAAGGGATTAAATGAATGAACCCGGTATTTTAAGACATCCTGTGACCACTACTACCCTTTGGCCTTTCACATAGAAGCAGTTAGAATGAGGGCTCTGAGTTCACAACATCCAGAACAATTATTTCCTGATGATTTGTTCAATTTCCTACCCCCCCCCCCTTTTTTTCTTGCAAGGTAAATATATAGTTGTTATTCTTCCTGATGGTGGTGGTGGTAGTTGTAGTAGTGGTGAATGGAGTGGGGGTTGACTATTCACTTTAATAGGCTTTCAGTCAACTGCCAGGTTTTCAGCCCTCCATCCTAACTGGTTTTTTCAAGTTTAGGTTCTACTTAGCAAATTAATCTCCTCCTCCCCTTTATTTTCCTTTCTGCTTCTTCCAAGTTGTGGCTAATTCCATTCCATTTCATTAGATACCATTCTTTTAAACATCTTCCTTCTTTCTGACATCTGTTGAAATTTCCCACTTTTGGTGCGCCCTCCGAATTCACCACATTGTTGTGGATTTATAGGGTAAAACAATCTCTTTTATATAATTTTGATATGGGAAGGCAGAAAAAAACAGATACATGTGCTTGGTTTTTAAAAAAAAAATTAGCTATTTTGAATCAAGACAGTAACTGTACTTTTGTGAATGGGATCAACTTTGCTACTTACAATATACACTAAAGTAATATAATGCATCCCATGTTAAATGACTCACGTGAAGACCATTGTCTTAACTTTAATGGGTATTTTTCTTTTCTTGAACCATCCTGTCCATTTAATGTTATTCACAACTGAGCCATATTTTTATTCCTTTGTAGAAATAAGATTTTTCTTTTTGAATGACTGTAGGCATCATTCCTTATTCTTGAAGTTCAGTGATTTCATGAGGGTATCTCAGCATTGGTTTTTCTTTTCAGGGACTTTGGAAAGGATAGGAAAGGAAGTTTGATCAATCTGTGCTTATGAAACCTTTTCTGCCAGAAGTCCCTCTATTCTTGAAACACCGTTAAATTTTTTTCCATTTTTAGTGGGGAAAAAAAATTTTTTTTTACACTTTCATGCAGAAAGTTTTATTGACATGAACTTTTTAGTACTCCACCTGCTTTGTTCAGAAATTCTTGTGAATTGGTCAGTGTTGCTATCTGTTGTTTTATCTTGAAGAGCACAAGACTCAGACGACTTTCACTTTTGGGGGAGCACATAGCATTTCAAACAGGTTAGCCACCAGGAGTGCCATGTTTCCAGAAGGATCGTACAGCGGTGAAACTTCCACCAGCGTAGGGCACTTTGGTTTATTTGGAATTTACCCTTTTTCTGCCAAGTTCCTCCAAAATACTTCCAGTGTCCAACAAAACTCAACACTTTGGATCTCTTACTATATCTGAGATCCTTCATTTATTAACAGGCAGTATGTGAGAACACCAAACTAGAAATGCTGGTATTTAGTGCCCTTCAAAGTCTCAGTTCAGTTCATTATACCATCCTCCTACTACATTTTCCCATACCAGTGGCACTTGTGTAGCAGGACCTCCATCTCTTCTTTGCTTGAGTTTAATCTATCCAAACGCTTTGTGAGGTCTGCTACACATAGAACAACAGGCATCACCTTGTGTCTCTTGAGTAATTATGATCTGCCTAAACGATACTCTCTTAATATTACCAATTACCTTTGTTAATGTCCCACATTTAAAGAAAGAGGACACACCACCAATAAAGTTGCATTTTGTCACCTAAAATTTAAGAAATTCATTTTCTGGAATTTTCATTCTTCTTAAGACTGAGGGCTACTTTACTGGAGCCAATACTATATAGTTCAGTGTTTTCCAAAATGAGTCCTGAAAAACTATTGTTTTACAGGCTACAGTAAGCACTGGGGGGTGGGGCTGGGGGGTAGGTAAAAAAAAAAAAAAAAGAATCCCAAAGTCAAATTATCCAGAATATACTTCATATTATATCTTACCTTTGGAGATTAACAATATACAGAAATATATTTCAGACTGTGGTGGTAGTGGGAAAACTGTTTAGCTTTAAACCAATTGGTCATATAATAATTTTTCTTACAGAATGTCTTGGGTGCCTGTGTTCCACAGAAAACCATTTTTGAAATATCATTGTATAGTAATATTCATTACAGCTTTTGACAATTTCATTTTCTGTCTTCTCTCAGAATTAAATTCTACCTTTGATTTTACATGAACATGAATATGAACCCTCTGAAAGTCAGGACTTCTTTGTTTGGAGTACAACTCTGCCCCTAGAGTGTAAACATTTGTTGCTCATGCAATTTTCATCTTTTTCCTGGACTTCTATTATACTTATTTTTAACATTTCCTTAAAAATATTCCACACTAAACTGTTGTTGCCTGTAATGCTGATAAAGCCATCTAGATTATTTATGCCTTAAGTCAGCTTTTAATTGTCTGCATAGATATTCATTCTTGAAAATTTCAGTCTCTCAGGTTCAAACAGCATCTCTTCTCTAGAACTCCCATATTTCTATGTCCTGCTCCAATCTTTTGTCCAAGCTCTAGTTCTATACTTATTATCACCTTAAGGTTTATGTTTGCTGAAATCTGAATAGCCAAATATTGCTCAAATTGTCAGCTTTTCCTTAGGGGGAACTATACATAATCATTATGAAACCTACTGTGAAACTTCAGCATTCATATAAACAGACACACTAAAATTCAAACAACTTATTTTATTGCTATCAGTTTCAAAATAAATGAATCAAAACCACATCCATTACTTTATCAGCACCTGCAATGAAAATTACTGGATTTAAACCCACAGTTTAGCATCATAGCTGCAGGAAGGAAGAAAAAAAAAAAGCAGAGCTGATATTTACAAGCCACACCACCTTCATTCTTTAGCTTTGAGAATGGTTCTGGAAGGATTCTGTTCTGTTTTAATTCAAGCTGGGATTTCAGAGCTGGTTTAGCATGGGTGGGAAAATTACCACTTAGGATGGTAGAAAGAAAATATATCTCTTTTTATGAATGGATAGTAAATAGAATTGGTTGTTTAATAGGAGAAAATCCTTTGTAGTTTCTCATATCCCTAACTATTATTACATATTTGCTCAAAAAATCTGTCCCTAAAATCTGTCTACCAGTTGCATCTGGGTACTGTTGTAGATTCTTAGGCAATGTCCTGCTATCTCAGGATATCTCAGGATGTCCTACTCTCCCTCAACTCCAGTCAGTCTCTATCATTGCCAAGAGTTGGCTAAGCCTTTTCTTCCTAATGTCAGCAGTATAAGATTTAGCGTGCCCTCTGATGTGTTCAGCAAGATCAGACCTATCAGTGAAACCCTTGCCACAGTCTCCACAGGAAAATGTCCTCTCGAACTTATGTATGTGCAGATGGGTAAGCATGCATCTCTTTTCATGGAAGTTTCTTTCACACTTGGGGCACTGGAAGGGTTTCTCCCCTGTGTGCAACCTGAAGTGTGTGGTGAGTTGACCCGGGGTGATAAAGCCCTTCCCACACTCTGCACAAGTGAACGGCTTCTTTTTGCTGTGGGTGAGCTGGTGAGCCTTCGCAGCGCCCTTCATGCGGAAGCTCTTGTCACACACAGAGCACTGGAAAGGCCTTTCCCCACTGTGCACTCTCAGGTGGTCGCGGAGCTTACAAGGGTAGATAAAGCGTTGGCCACATTCATTGCAAGAAAATGGCTTGTTCCTGGTGTATCTGCGCCAATGTGTCAAATCACATTTAGGGCACTTAAGGGGCTTCTCATCCGAATGCAAGCCACGCCAACGGAAATTCTTTTTGCACTTAAGACACTGCAAGGGCATTTTCTGTGTGTGCACTTTGAAGTGCGTGGCCAGCTGAGAACTGGTGTGGAAGCACTTATTGCACTCGGGGCAAGAGAACGGCCTCTTCCCACCATGGTGCTGGAAAGCCTCCGTGTTCTCCTTCAGACGGAAGCTCACCTCACAATCAGGAGACTGGGATAGCTTTCCTCCAGACTGCACACTGGAGAACTCAGACTTCTGAGGCAAGGCCATGTTGCATGCTGGACAGGAGGCCAGCCTCTCTCCACTGTTTTGGCACTGGTGTGCTTGCATGTTGTTCTTCTGGAAAAATGTGTTGGTACATTTGTGATCCAATAAGGGTCTAAAGGAATACTGGTTAGGAAGACGGTCTAATTGGAAATGGCATTTAGTTTCTCCTGAATTTTCATCTTGTTGCCTTCCTGTAATTGAACACAAAATTTCATTCAGTATTCATGTGGATGCTATATAGCATGATAAGGATTTATGTCACCAGTAAAGTGATCCAAAACAGCGACCTTTGAGAGCATGGAAATCTAGCTTCCACTGAGCTACAACAATCAGTGGTTATATTACATGACCCAAAGGAAGCTGGTGACAGTCTGCTGAACCTAAAGTGAACAGACATATTTTAGAATCATAATTTCTTGGAATGATGCTCCCATTTGGTTTTCTATTTCCCTACTTTAATACCTACCTCTAAGAGTCCAAAAATCTCAGACTCTTCCATTATGGTAAGCAACGAAAGAAGTGAGCCAAATTTATAAGGATTCAAACAGAATTGATAGTCTCCATATAGGAAGGAAGCAATTTTGGCCACAAGGCTCCATATAACCGGTCCCCGAGTTTGGTCTTTTCCCAACTACTACTAAGTATTTCTTGAGCTCTTACTGTGTGACGTGTATCATTTTAACACATTACATGCATTAACCCACTGAATCCTCCTGACAATTTTATAACGTAGGTTCTTTTAGTTTCTTCATTTTATTAAGAAATCAAAATATCAAGCAGTACTGAATAACTTGCTCGAGTTCACCCAGAAGAGGCTCCAGAATCCACTCCTACCCACTATGCTTACTGTCTTTCTCTAGAATGTACCAGAAGTTAAGCCTCAGCCTGGTCAACTGGAAAGACATGATCAGAGACCTGTGACTAAGAAATGTGAATTGACATTTTACAGTCAGGGCCGTGATTTCTTAACACTCACCCCAAAACGGCTTCCTCTCAATAGCTGGATCAAAATGCACATCAGCAGAGGAACAAATGTTTTCTGATTTCAGTGATTCTTCCCAGTTTCTTAAGGGATCTCTCCCTTCAATCCAGGATATTAGTTCCGGTTTGGGAATCCCATTATCTGCACAAAGAAGGCAGACAAGGCAATTTGATTTCCTTGAATACTAAATTTAAAGCACACTGAATTATTTCTAAATTGGTCAAAATTCACTTATAGGGCAACATATGAGAAGCGATATAAAAAAAGGAGTGGGTTATAGGTGTACACAAAAAGGATCAAAATTGGCTAGGCACCGTAACAGTGAATACTAATTTATCTGGACCTGGTAGACCAGTTGTGGTGTTTTAATTTTGTCATGGTCTCCATTTATGTAACAATGGCACAAAAGGCCATGTATTGTATTATTCCATTAATATGAAATGTCTAGAGTAGGTAAATCCATAGAAACATAAAATAGATTAGTAATTGCAGGGGCAGCAAGGAGGGGGAAATGGGGAGTGACTACTGATGGGTACAGGGTTTCTTTTTGGGGTGATAAAGATGTGCTCAAATTAGATAGTTGTGATTGTTGGGCAACTCTGTTAATATACAACAAGCCACTGAATTCTAAACTTTAAATTGGTGAGCTGTATGGTATGTGAATTATATCTCAACAAAGCTGTTATAAAAATTTATTTTTATTATAATCACAATTATAGACTGAAGGAAAAAACTAGTTTCACCATCTTAATACAATAATAAAAAGGACTTTCATATATTACCTTCTAGTCGACTTTACCTTATAAAAATTAAAAACCATTTAAATTTTACTATATATGGGATCATATATGCTCATAATATATTGCTATGGAAAAAGTACAGGCCACAAAACAAGTATTCTGATGATAAAAAAGAAATCTTGAAAGAGCTATACTAATATGCTAATGGTTATCTTTGGGAAAGAATTATGAGTTATTTTCAAGTTCTCTTTAAACATATCTTTTTTTTTTAGCATGAATTCCTTATTTTTCATATGAAAAAGAACAAAGCAATTTTATTACATTTTATATAACTCATATATGCATATTCTCATCTTGCTAGTCTCCCAATTGCTTTTTTTTTTGTTTTGAATTTTAATGGAACATCTTGATACAAAATGATTACAGCAGCATGATATCTCTCTTCATTATGTGTCGCTAGCAAATAAATTCTTATATAACACATCATACAATTTCAGAATTCTAGAATCACTGCACAGGATTCTGCAATGGATTACACACTAAAGTGACAGCTTTCATCAAAAAGAAAAGCTTTTTGTGAATCAGAACCATCATCTGAATAAAGTTCAGTCTCACAGGCAGCTGGCCACCACTGAGGGGGGCCAGGCCGAGGGTCCCTTCACCCTACCAGATCCTGCCTCCCTCAGCAGCTTTCCCACAAAGGAAACAATCTGGGACTGGCTTTTCTGTTTTATTAATAATTCAATCTCTTCATTTGCTATAGATCTATTCATATTGTCAAAATCTTTGTAAGTCACCCGCCCTGCCCCACTGGTACTTTTAATGCATGAGATAACAGAATAAATTAATCAAACCTTTAATGTTGGACAGTGAGGTCACTTCAAATTTTAACTATAGTTACTGATTTCTAGCTATCAGTAACAACAATGAAAAGCTTCACACTTAGTTATGCATACCTATGTCTCCTCTCCAACAGCAATATTATTAGGAGTCACTTATTAAAAGCCAGTTCTTAGGGGTTCAACTTTAAAGCAAGTTGGCTGCAGCAAAAATTTAGTAAGAAGGATTTAAAAAACAATGCTTTCATTTCTTATTAAGAATATTTCTAGCACTGAGAAATAAGAGATTATACAAATAGCTGGGTTTCATCTAATTTTGTCAAATCTTACCATGTTGACTTACTTATTTCAGTATTTTTAAAAGATGGGAAACATTAAGGATACACAGTTTAAGCCCCTGTGTGCCCCTCTCCAGAGGTAATCACTACCTTGAATTTGGGTAATGAACATTCTCATTCAAGTTTTTATTTAAAAAAAAATATATATGAATAAATAAAATACTACATGCTGGTTTTAAAGTTTGCACATTCTACAACTTGCTTTTTTCTCTTCAAATTAAGTTTTCAAAATTTCTCCATTTTGAAACAAACTCAGGTTCTTTCATCAGAGTATTTTCTTATATGAATATATAACAATTTGTCTTTTTTCTGCTCATTGACATGCTTCTCTCATCATGTGCACGAAGAGTTTATAGATCTCCAAGTGAACTGCTTGTTTACAGGACAAACCTCTCTTTCACTTTAGCTGTATGTTACCAATTGCTCTCGAAAGTGGCTGTACTAATTTGCAATCTTACTAGTAGAATATAACGTTTGATAAAAAAAAAATGATAAAGACCATAAACAACATCCCTTACCAAAACCATCTAGCGATAGCCACAGTTAAATACCTCATTATATAGCTTCGCAAAATCTCATTCCAGAAAAGAATAACATTACCTTTATTGAGGTAGAGACCCCACTGTGAAAATTGTGAGGTAGGCTTAAGATATACAGGGTACATTATGGATATGAGTTAGGCATGCTCCTATGTGAAAATCATGGCAATATCAGAGTATATATTGACTAAAAGCCCTGACATATATTTATTTAGTCACCTCTAACCACCTTAAATTACGTGTCATTTCAAATATTCTCATATAACAATATCTACCCTTGAGTGAGAACTAAGCATATTTACAGAAGTATTAACAAAAGAATATGGGGGTAAAAATATCTTTCTCAATAATTTCAGAGAAATCTTGCTATTTGACATCCAGGAGAACTCAAAGGATCCACTTCCATAACACACAAAGTTGACTATTTCTTACCTAGAGAAACAAGAGTTTCATAATTGGTTCTCATTACATGCTGGTAAAGCTCCTTCTGCCACGCCTCTAGATACTGCCATTCTTGCTGAGTGAAATAAATGGCAACATCCTCAAAAGTAAGAGGTAACTGAAATGATAAACATAATACATATACAATTATGATTGCTTCAAAATTACTCCGGCTTCTTCTCATCAATAATTTTAAAGACTTTTGTAGTAAGACACTTGTTTTTGTCTATTCAGCAGTCTCCTCCTTGGGGAACTGTTCCTTTCCATACTTGGTCATTTGGTTTTGTTTTAATCACTGCATCCCCCTCGATGTGTGTTTTCATGCACTTTAAAACTACATATAGATAGCCATAGTATGGGTTTACTTTCCTCTGTGTGTGTGTGTGTGTGTGTGTGTGTACGCTTGTGTGTGTGAAATTCCTTACTTAATGTGCCAGACTTCTTTCTAGGTCAATATATGAAGGCAAACTAATTATTTTAGTAAGTTGCATTATATTCCATAGTTGAATATACCAAAGCTTACGGTTATACCCACTGATGGGGCAAAAAACATTTTTCAATTACAGAAGTATATATATTATATTTATATTTTTAATAAAAGAAGTGGAAGATTTATAGAGAAATCATGGCAAAAATACAGCATTCCCATATACCACCCCCATTATTAACAGTTTGAATTAGCGTGGGGGGAGAAATAAATAAATATATCTTTAAAAAAAAAAAAAAGCCAATCCATCTCTGGTACTTTCAATTGGCAGCCCCGTGGGAAAATAATATAATCCTCAACCCCTATCCTCAATACAGCCACTGGTAACCTATATTTTAGATTCTAACTCTGTAAGTTTGCTTATTCTAATTACCTCGTATCAGGGAAATCACAAAATTTGTCCTTTTGTGTCTGGCTTATTTCAATCAACAAAATGCCTTCAAGGTTCATTCATGTTTTCATATTAAGCAGAACTTCGTTCCTTTTTAATGCTGAATATTATTCCACTGGATTAATGTAACACATTTTGTTTATATTTTATAGGTTGACAGACACATGGGCTGCTTCCATCTTTTGGTAATTGTGAATAATGCTACTATAAACTTCAGTGTGTAAATATCTGCTGGAGTCCTTGCTTTCAATTCTGGGTTATACCTACTAAAGGGATTGCCAGATCATATGGTAATTCTAGATTTAGCTTTCTGAGGAAATGTCAAACTATATTCCACAGTGGCTGCACCATTTTAAATTCTCATAAGCAATGAATGAGTGTTCTTATTTCTCTACATCCTGCCAACACTTGTAATACAACTTCTAATAGTAGCCATTCTATTGGTTGTGACATAGTATCTCATTGCGGTTTTGATTTGCATTTCCCTAATAGCTAATGATATTGCGTATATTTTCACATACTTTTTAGCCATTTGTATATTCTCTTTGGAGAAACACCTATTAAAGTATTTTGCCCATTTTTAAATTGGACTGTCTTCTTATTGTCGAGTTCTAGGATTTCTTCATATATTCTGGATATTAAAACCTTATTAGGGGCCGGCTGTAGCCCAGTGGATAGGGCGCCGGTACACCACATGGGAGTCCCCGGGTTCAGTTCCCAGGGGCCTCTCCGAGTGGGCAGACCACCTTGAGGGGGCAAGCCGCCGTGGGCAGGGCAGAGCTGCCATGGGCAGGGCAAAAAGCCGCCACAGGTAGGGCAAAGCCACCACAGGCAAGGCAAGTCACCCACAAGCAGAGGAGAGTTGCCCACCAGCAAGGCAAGCCGCCCGCAAG
>PVKH010002025.1:0-19631 GCA_004027955.1 Chaetophractus vellerosus
TTTTGGGTCGAAAGTATCCTAATCCTTCATTCACTAGCGTATCACCCTTGATTCTTTGGAAATACCTCATGACCCTTACTTGCTTACACTTTGATAATGGAAATGCATCTGTCTGTTTACATGTTTTTTTCCTGATGTTTAAATGCACTAACTCAGAAGTGACAGTCATTTACATCTTTATGCAGATGAGTTTCACAGATTCTACCGTGGAATTCTTGAAAGGAAGGTCCGGCATACAAGGGGAGAAAAGGCAAAGAGAGGAAAGTCTCTGAGCCTGAATGAAAGGGAGCCTGAAAACGATAGCAATACTTACCTTTTAGTTGCATGATGTCAGGGTACTGTGTAGTTCATGATTTAGTTTTTTCAGCCACAGCAAGGAGTAAAGAGTGGTTTTCTCATTTTGCAGATAAGAAAATTGAGACTAAGAAAAGGCAAGTGTATTGTTCAAGGTCATACAGCTAACAAGTGTTTGAGCAGGGAATTGAACTCATATCTGTTAGACTCTGTTGTTGCAGTCTTCCTTTTAGCCAGAACTTCACGTGAGCTTGGCTCAACTTGTGAGAAAACAGGAGAGCCCCTTTTCAGAGAAAAACTCAATTAAACGTTGCTTAAACACTGAAGATTTCAGAGTCTCCTTTTCTCCTTTCACATTACCACAGGATCTTTGATCTGCACAGGCTTCATAATAATATAGCCTTTTGTCATAAATTTGAATTTGTGGATATAAATATCAAGAACTTAAAGGCTTCTGTTCTAATATTAGAACACACTTCCTAAAATTTGTCTTAACAGCAGATAGCACATCTTTATGGGGTTTTGATGGCATAAATGTGGATGAAAACCAGTTCCATATCTGAAAACTGTGAGATCCTGCTAAAGTCAATTTAACCCTCAGAACTTTGGCTGAGAGAAATGTTTGAGTGTAGAACTACCAAGTAGTTTTATAGGCATCTCTTGGTTTAGGGTATAACTGATTTACCTGCAAATTTGAAAAGTATTTATGAACCACAATTAGCAGTATTGTACACAAATACATATGTGTAAAATGGAAAAATTATTCTGTGTTAGAAGCCAAAGATGAACTGATAGCATTGTTCTGTCCATGAGTGATTACTAAAGGAGTAAGGTAGCTGCTTGGATATAATAAATGTATTATTTTTTTTATCCTTCGCTATTTAAATGAATCCTCAAGTATATTACTTGTCATTTTGGTGAGACAGCAGTTAGTTTTCCCACTTAAGGTCTGTTTCCTTACCTTAGTGAAAGTAAATTTCACTGAGGAGAAAAGTCTAATCTCTTTTTTTCTGATGAGTTCATTGCAAATAGGAAGAAGGCTTTAGTGTGCAGTAAGTGTTCAAGGCATTCAGTCTCCAGAAACAAAATCAGATGAGGATTTTGCAATCTGTATACCATGTTAACACACAAAAGGACACTCTTTGACTCCCATGAGTGATTGCTCTTTCCTTTCATTATTATTCCAGATATCCTTACCCTGAGTCGTCTTTCATCTAGATTATGTATAATGCAGTTGTATTTTGTTTGGGAATTTGCATTTGACAGAAACCAAGCTTCACCAGCCTGTACTCTTGAAATTCCAGTGGATGTCTCAGTTATGAATCCCTGAATGGTTTTGTAGCCTCCCTGTGCACCAAAAATTGAACCTGTCTGGGAGGCCTTACAGACTGGATATGGAGCTATCCAAATCTAACAGTTTAGGCAAATTTCTTCCTCTCTGTTTTGTTCATCTCCATATTCTCATCAAGATACCTGGGTTTCCATCACCCTGTAGCAGACACAGCCATCACATCTGCTAGGGTGGTCTGATTAGCCTGTATCATAGCTACTCCCTTTACAGGTGGGCTCATTTTTCTTTCTTTTCAGTGAACAATGGCTGTATAATTTACTGCAGGAATCTAGGAATTGGACATTCTTAATGTTTGAAACATTAGGAGAGTCAAATTAGTCAATGTTTGAGGTTCCTCTGAGTGTTTTATTCATTATCCATTGTCAGTTAATGGTCACAAGCACATTGATCTCTCCATATTAAAACCAGACTTTTCATTTTTCTTCTCTTCATTTAGAAGTTATTTGGGACTGAAAAATAATTTACATGGCTTAAAATTGGGATATATCACCATTGGACCATTGGGGCTACCAGTTATATGGTTATTAATATCTCCTTTCAGCCAGTGTTACAACTGGAGCCATTTTATATTTATCAAGTATTCAATAATTTATTAATTCATGTATTCATTCACTCTTTCAACTATTCACTCATTTGTTGAGCACATCTGATATATCAGACAGTAGGCTGGGTTAGGTAGTATAGCTTCAGTGTATTAGTAAGACTTATATAACTTTACCCAGCAAGGAGTCAGGCTGAACCAGAGGCTTGCATGAGAGTTGCAAGGTGATTAGAATGGAGACAAATCAAGGAAGCAAATGGAATTATCAAGGCAGAGTTCAAGAGGAAAGGCCAACCAGTACCCTGAAATTTGTCATGACTGGGATAAAGCTGTACACATGGGTTGGACCATTACTAATTGGCACAAGTAATAGATTAAAACCCCAAGAGTGAGAGGACGGGATGTCAGGGAATAAGATAAGGGAATTGCCTGTGTTAAGAATGGAATCAGAACAACTTGCAGCCACACTTATGAAAGATAGCTTAATTAATTACATTGTCCTCTGTGGCAGTTTGAATTTGGTGAATCCCCAGAAGAGAAAGATCATGTTTTTAACTAATCCATTCCTGTGGGTATGATCCTCTTTGATTGCATTAAATTTGGTTGAGGGTCCTTTGATTACTTGATAAGATCGCTTTAGGGCTTTTGATTCAACTATGTCAGTAGGGATGACTCAGGTTGAATCTCTGTCCTTTTGCTGGGTCTAATAAAAAGGGAGACACAGAGAGACACAGACATGGGAAAAGGAAGCCACCATTTTTGACCCTGCCTTTTGAGAGAGGACTCAAGGATTACTTAAGCGTGAAGCCCCCAAGAGGTTGGGCCCACAGAGCAGCTCAAGAGGAGAAAAGCCCCCAAGAGGCTCAAAGAGCTGAGGCCCAAGGAGAGACAAGCCATATGTCCAATAGCTTGCAGCTGAACTGAGGAAGAATGTGTAGCAGCTGAGACAGAAAGGAGGCCTGGAAAGACACCAGCCCTATGCCTGGTTGCCCTCAGCTGAGCTCAAACCGCTGCCAAGATCTGTGGCCATCTTGCTTCAACATGTGGCAGCTGACTTTGGTGAGAAAGCACCTCTTATGGTGCTTTTCATTGCCTTGGAACTGTAAGCTTTTACCCCAAATAAATCCCCTTTATAAAAGCCAACCCTTTTCTGGTACTTTGCTTCAGCACCCCTTTGGCAAACTACCATCTAATCGTCCTTTTGCGTGGATCCAGATTCCTGAGGGACCCATGTCTAAACTGCTGAGAATAATAGCGAGGACAGATAAGGCAAAACCTAGCCCGTAAGAAAGCTAACAGACTGGTGGGAGAAATAGAAGCAAAGGAATTATCGATCGTTATAGAGGTGGGGTTGGTGAATGGGAAAGCAGTATAGATAGTGTTTGACATATAGCTTGAAGGATGACAGTCATTTTACTCTTGATTACAGAAGTACGGGGAATTTGATACAAAGAGCAATGGGCAGTCATTTTCAAAAGATGCAAACCCCCTATGATGAGGGTTCTTAACCTCCCAAGACATACCTGATGCCTGTGGATTTCATCAGCATCGTAGCTGGGGATGACCCCATTAGACCCTTGAACCTGTTTTCAACCTGACTCTGCATTTTCTTATCCATCAACAAATATTTCTTGAGCATCTTTTACATACAAGCCTTTTCTAAACACTCCTCAAAAGATAGGTAACCTAGTTAAATACTTGGAGTCCTGCTCTTTATCGAAATAAAATAGGACAAAGTATATCACTACAGCAGCAGCATTTTCCCTGGTACCCTAACAGAAGCCAGCTGCTGGGGTTTATGGTCTTGCAGTGATGGCATATGCAAGGAGTTTGAAAAGAAGGGAGGGTAGGTGACATAAATAAATTTGGAAGACACTTTGAAGTCACCCAGCTGTCACTGTTCCTATTTTTTAATCACCAGATGTATTGGAATCATTATTTTTCCCCAACTTCAAAGTAGGAATACTGCAATATTCCTGCTACCCAACAGAAAGAGTGATTGGATATCGATAATACAGCTCCAGCGTAACTTAAACACTCAATTAAGTCTGAATAAAATTAAAATGCATTCGACTCACATCTTAGCAGCTTTTGTTTTAGGTGGCTAATTTGAAAATTTCTCATCATTCTTTAGCATCTATTATACTTGCATTTGAAATATGGGTCCCCAGTGTGTGTACTACTAGCTGTGAGGGTGCAGAGTTTCAGAGAATTAGATCATTTTTAAACAAAAAGTGAGGCCTATTTGGAAAAATTGCATATGGGGAGGATGAAAGGAATACATGTGACATCTAAAACATTAAAGCGGCTATTTGAATTATTCTCTTTTCCCTCTTTTACTTCATCTTAGTGATCTGATAAAGCCTCCTGCCCCTTACCTTCCTCCCTCCCCTTGATACTCATGGGACCACTTAGATTTCCTTTTCTAACTCCTCTATTTCATCCCTTTTAGAGATACTCTTTTTCTGGGCTAACATCTAAGAAATTGCCCTTAAGCATGGAGAAAAAGGAAAAGGGAGAAGAGAACTGCTGAATGGTCTGTATTTAGGGGATTGATGCCACTTGTTATGCTTCATAAAAACATTCCAGGACCTTGGAACCCTGTAAGAAGAGCTGCTGCTTTGTGATTGTATTCATTTAATAGCACACAGCATTTAAAATCTCTTTCACAAGTATTTGTGTAACTAAAAACAACTTTTGAATGCTTGTGTATATTTATTTTGCACTATAGCCTTATAAGGTAATATCACCATTATCATCTCCATGTTACAGAAAAGGAAACTGAAGCATAGAAAGACATTACATAACTTGTCTATGGTGACTCAGCTGGTGAGCAGTGGAGCTAGGACTCAATCTGGCAGACTGTCCTGAAAGCTCAAGGTCTCACTGTCTCAGCTGCTTTGCCCATTGCCTCGCACCTCCTGGCTCAGTTTGCCAAGGGGGCTCCCAGGAAAGTTTCAGGTAGACCTGGATGAGTTGGTCCCCTAAGTTGCTACATTTGAGATTTACTTAGTCTAGGAATACAGATTAATACTTCCTCAATCATAAGTTACATTTCATATAAGATTGTATAATTTATGCATACTCAGATATATTTTTGACACCTATCATTTCTTTTCCACCCAAATTACAAGTGCCTATGTTAGAAAAATAGTAAATTTAGGTATTGGAAATGCAAAGCAAATGGGGGAAATATAGTTTTTATAGTGAAACCTTGGAATTATAAGGAAGGAAAAGGAAATTTGGACTTGTATTTTGTGGTATCTGAAAGGGGGGAATGAGATGGGACTTAGCCATAAGAGGGAGGGGGAGGGAGAAATAGATAAACCTGAGTCATTAAATCAGGAACATTAGGAAGTGGGCAGTGTCTAGAGAAGAAATGCCTTTTATTATGTGTGCCAATTTAAACAACATAAAAAATATGCTTCTTTTCTCACTGAAATTGCAAGAAAGGTGACCTTGAAAGGTTTCTATCTAATAAGGATTAATGAATGAAAATACCATTATTAGAAATTAAGGTGTATAAAATGGCAATGCTAGTTCTCAATTTTGGCATCCTATCTTTAATGTTTTATTTAATATAAAAATTGTGCTTTCCCTGTTTAACCATTTAAGTGCTTTATCACTAATGAATGCTATAGGAGAGACTGAAAATCTCATTGTGCATAGCATGGCACCTAATACACATTAGATTTTAAACATATCGTTTTTTGAATGACTATGCAGTATTTTTTACACTAAAATAAATAATAAAGTGGCTACTATTTCTTTGTCAAGAAATGTCTTAAGAACTTAACATGTATTCACTCATTTAGTCTTCAAAACATACTTGTACAAGGTACAAGCCATTATTTTTATTCCAATTGTATGGAAGTAGAAACTGAGGTACAGAGAGGTTAAGACACTTCCCAAAGCTCTAGTAATTTGCACAACTGGAATTCAAATCACAGGCTCTCTGACTTCAGATCCTGAGAACTTAACTGCTTCTAGCTAAATTACTCCCTTCTATGAACAAACACATAACTCACATCTTTTTTTTTACTGGCCCCTTTGGAATATCATTTTAGTTATTGATGTGGCTCCTCTTATGAAATGTCTGAAATTTTACCTAACTTTGTCCCATTTTGAGTAGTATAAATTATCTTAAAGATCATATTATAATTAATCTTTATACTGAGATTTTTGTATCAGAGTTTGAGTAAGAGTAATCTTTTTATCTGCTGGTATACAAAAGAATAGATCTATGTTTATTAGGTCTTTTCCTAGGATGTGGCATTTTTTTGATACCCTGTCATTTACTTAGCTTTTAGAATAACCATCATGATAATCTGAAATCTTCACAATTTGCGTCTTTACAGAAAATCATTCTGCACCTCCTGATGTAACCACATACACCTCAGAACACTCTATACAAGTAGAAAGACCCCAGGGCTTGACCACATCACGGACTGCACCAAAGTATGGCAACGCTGAACTCATGGAGACCGGGGATGGTAAGTCTTAGAGCACTCTAATTTCTACTAACTTGCCTTTCTGTGCCTACTATTGGGTGTGTTTCTCCTAGATATGCCGCAAATTCATAAAGAATCTGATATATTAGATTTATCTACTTCTAATCAGATTCTTTCTGTAACTCCCTCATAAGGTGGCATAAACATAAGTGCAAGTTTTCTCCAAGTTGTAAAAGTTATTCCTTGTAAGGAAAAGGTAACTGTTGCAGAAATTTGGTCATGAAGAGAAAAAGTTTCTAAGGTTCTGATGTTTTCACTAACAAATAGCTACTATTAAGCTATTTATTCAACTATTAAGAAATTAGAGTATAAGTGTTGAGATCATGAACAATTACTTTGAAGGGCAAGATGAAGTTAAACATAAAACAAAAGACTTGACAGTTATGGGCAGGTATGGTGCATTAGACATTGAAAGAGTATCTTTTTTTCCTTCCATATTTCAGAACATATTAGTGATTTGAGAAAACCAAGCAGTAGGGAAGTTTCTCTTTATTTCTTGTATCTTTATCCTTGGCATGTTTCTGATTACAGTGACTGTTTCTATTACTCAATCCAAAGTAGAAAAGCTTGAACATGAACTTTATGCTCTGTTCTACTTTCCTTAACTCTGAGTCCTTCCTTGGGTCTTAGAAGTTATAAGAGAACCTGCTAACAAAAGAATTTTATTTTTGAGAATGATGGCCAAAATAATCTCATTGTGCCATACATCTCAATATGTTCATATTCCCTTGATTACCTGTGTGATTTAGAGGTAAAAAGGCATAGGAAAGCCTGCTCCCAATCTCTAATATGTAGTACCCTTTTTTTGTTATGACTAGAGCACAATAAGTTTCGCTGGCTTTTATGAGCTATCCAGTTAATGTATTTGAAATTACTCCAGGTTCCAATATGATTGATTTTTCTATGAATTTTCCAGTTTCAGTGTTTGCTCTAGTTCCTCTGCTAGACTCATTATTTATTAAATTGGTCATTATTGTTGTACTTATCATTTTAATAGCTTTGTTATCTTTGAAATTCATCATCTTTGCCTCTGTCCCCTAGGCAAATCCTGAATCAGATATTGTGTAGTCCAGTGTTTTCTCAGTGTGAAGACCTCCTGCATCAGAATCACCAGGGGGCTCTTGTTAAAACATAGATTCTGGACCACACCCTGGAACCAACTGATAGAAGCTCTGGGGAAGGGTCCCAGGGTGATTCTTAATATGCTGAACTAACTTTGGGAACCATTGGTCTTGGATCATTTAAACTAAAATTAAGTGGGAATCTCTTTAACGGAAAAGTTATGTTTAGATATCACAGATTTCTGGATTGTGCATTTTCTTGTATTTTCAAAATATAAAAGATATAATTCAATATCTCAGTACTGAAAGTGCCCACAAAGCATTTGAGACTACCTATTATTAAAATGTTTGTTTGGGGTTGACGGGGGCAACTTCCAAGAAAAACTCGACTCTAAAGGTGGGTATAGCTGGCATTTTCAGTATGGGCAAACGTGGGAGCCAGAGCCAACTGCTCAATACCCTGATTAAAAGCAGAATCTTTGGGATTTCAGTGAGGAACATCCTTTCTATGGCAGGGTTTCCAGAAAGGAAGAAAAACCACAGGTCTGTCAACTGTCAGAGTTCACATTCTTCAAGTTATGAAAGTAAAGCAGAGAATGAGCCGAACAAGTTTCAGCATACCACAAACTTGTCGCTACATTAAAGAATGTTTCTGAAGAAGAGGAGGAGGAAGAGGAAGACAGTGTTGTAGATGAGGCAGAAATGAGCAGTGAAGATGGTGGTGGTGATGTCAGTGTGAATAGACAGCAGCACAGTCTACTGCGGTGCAGGAGATTGTGTCCTTATCAGTGCTGACTCCGAGGGAAAAGTTGGGGAAGGGCTATCCCAGTATGTCATAGCAAGAATCACCTGAGGAGTTCACAGATGCAAAACGTGAGTCGCTGTCCAGTTTTCTCAAAGAGAAAAACAGAGACAGTTGTTCTCTGAAAGCATCACAAGATATGTTTCTATGACATGTGAACAAAGAAGTAAAAGAAAAAGAAAATCAAGCTGTTGCCACAAATTCCACAACTACTCACCAGCTAAAATGGCCCACCCTGGGTCTGCTTGTCTTTTCATCCAAGTTTTAGAAGTTGGAAACATTTAAGCCCCCAAAGGATATTGACTTAGAGACACTTCATCTCCAGAAGCCTCTGGAATGCACCTGGACCAAGGCCAGCAGCCAGTTTCCATGTGGTCACCCCAAAATCAAGTAGCCCCTTCACTCCTCTCCAGAAAGAGTTCTTTAGTTATGAATTCATTTCTGTCCAGAAAGAATTGCCCTTGAAGAGTGGGGAAGAGACCCGCCATGTGTACTGCTTGCATGTGCTGAATCACATCCTTAAAGCCAATGCCCAAGTGCTCAGCAACAATGCCAGACGCCGAAGCCAGAAACTCAGAGTGGGTGAGGATGATGACTCCAGGGACCAAGGGCTTACAAGGCCCAAGGTGTGGATTGTGGTACCTTTTGGCGAGGCCGTTTTACTCCCCTCTGGGCTTAAGGGCCATCATTGCTGGAGAAGGGAAAAAGAGAGATTGTGACTTTTTGGCTTCTAATGAGCTTCTCATCATTGATCAGCTGACATTTATCTGATGCAGAATGGGGAGTATGTCCTATTTGATGAATCACATGAACCAGTTGCCCTTGGACTCGCATGGCGTTGACCTTTCTCGAGTGTGGATTTGGAGTTTCAGTAGTTGGTCCAAGTACCCATTGCCAGATACTACTGTTTGGGGCCCTGCAGGATGCCAGATGATTCAGGGTTCAACAAGTACTGTGTCAGTTTGCAAGGCCCGGTGGCCATGACGAATGTCCAATGACAGGCTCTGTCAGTCATCCTGGTCAGAGGATGGAAGCTGAAAACCTCGCTTTGGTTATTAATGCCAGGTTTAACATGAGAGATTTTGCCGAGGTATTGTGATGCCATCAGGTTGCACACACT
The DNA here is from genome assembly GCA_004027955.1 of Chaetophractus vellerosus. Taxonomy (NCBI): domain Eukaryota; kingdom Metazoa; phylum Chordata; class Mammalia; order Cingulata; family Chlamyphoridae; genus Chaetophractus; species Chaetophractus vellerosus. Next base: position 9,681 of record PVKH010002025.1, read on the forward strand.
TATCTATGTCCCCTCCTATTTTGACTGTGTGCATCTCTGAAATTACTTCAAGGAGGAGGAACTGAACTTCACCGACATCTGCGAGTATACCCAGAAGTCTGGTGTCTCCAGGGCTGGACACTTCTTTCCTCAAGGAGAGCAGCAGTTTCTCCTCCTCACAGAACACTCCCATTTCTACAGAGTGTACAATAAAAGATCAGAAACCTGATTTTCTATGAACTGCCCACATACATATCCCCACTTCTCCAGCGAAATCTGTAACATGCTGAAAGCCACCAACAGAGGAGAAGCCGCGTGGACCTGCACTGTCCTCTCCTCCAAGTACGATGCCCAGAGGCCAGTTGGCATGGAGCAGTCTAACAAGCATGTCCACCTCTCTATTACTGGAGAAAATGAGAATTTTTTTTTAATTTTTGGACTGAAAATGGAATTTGGCAGCATGACATGTAGCACTCAATTCTGTGCCGTTTGGACCCGTTCGGATTACAAATACAGGAGAGGGATTGACAGGAAAAGAGTACCTGGCATCGTCAGCATTATCTGATACTTCTTTCTTTTCAGATCATGTGTTCCTGAAAGTAAATGTAAACCAAACTTTGGTAAATCATATCTTTTGGAGGTCAAGAGTAGGCTGGAAGGACTCTGAAAAGTTCATAGAAGGAAACTTCTGAGTCTGAATCTTTTTGTGAACTATAAATGCTTTTATTAAGATTTTCCTCTAATGTAATACAATGTTAAGTTCTTTCAGGAAAAAAAATGTTTATTATTTGATAGAAAATTTTCTCCGAATCCTGTCTAATCATTCCAAAAGTTGAGGTGTGTTCTTTGTGATATATAGCACATTAGAGAAAGAGGAGGAGGGCTTTGCCCTTGGGATTATTAAGGGAAATTACCCACAACAAGCCATTATTCTTCAGATTCTGCTGTATTTGCCAAACCCATATTTACCAGTGTATTTTCCTAGTACCTTTCAGCAGGAATAAAATCTGCCTGCAAAGGTTGTTCATTTGATCTGGTTAAAGTTTTCCTTTTTCTTGTTCATGTATTTACATTTTATATTTTGAAATTTTAAAACTTCATGATTTTTTCAGTTCATTTATTCACTTTTCAAAACTTATCACATTCATCGTTGTAAGTAATAAATATACAATTTTTTTCTCACTACACATGGGTCAGTATATATTTCAATTTAGAATGTATTGCCTAAATATTCACTGGAGTTTGTAGAACCCTGAAAGACATGTGTGAATGACACTGCCTTTATTAGTGAGAGGAAAAGGCCTTAACATGGTGATTGTAGAAACTGAAATCTTTGATTTCAGCCTTTCACTAAGAATCCCCCTTGCTTTCAATAGGTTGTGTTTGTGTAGCAGCAGTTGTCACTAGTGAATTATAGTCCAGGCACTAAATACACCCAATTTGTTTTACTACAGAACACCTGAGTGCAACTTTACCAGCCAGTTGTTGTTCTTGGCCTCAGTGAGGCAGAACCTAGTGGTCTTAGGGCAGACAGGGACATGGGGAAAGGATTCACTGCTTCATCAGTTCTCTGAGGAGCTGGGACGATGTAGATGAGAAGGCTGCCCTTTGCCAATGACAGGTTCTGTTTTAAAAATTGGAGGTGGGATCAAGACTAATACATGGTCCAGAGTCTTTTTCCAAAAGAACCAGTACATCTATTAAAGTCATAAAATAGAAAAATTTCCTCTGTACCTTTATCCTCTTTCACAGCTTAAAATCAAGGTCACTGTGTTATGAATCTGTCTATCCACTAGAATGTACTTATGGTGCAAAACAATCATCTTAGGTTTCCTAGGTGATGCGATCTTGAAAGATACCAGCCTGCTTTTGACAACCATAGAGATGGGGCACTGAGCTCTCATGGCTTATTTGTATTGTGGTAGCATAATTCAAACTATGATGGCACTTAAAACCAGTTTATCTATCTCATGGTTCTTGTTTTTTCAGGAGTACCAGTAAGTAGCCGAGTATCAGCAAAAATTCAACAGCTTGTCAATACCCTCAAAAGGCCTAAACGACCTCCATTACGAGAATTCTTTGTTGATGACTTTGAAGAATTGTTAGAAGGTAAAAACACTTTACCCCCACCCCCCTTTCTTTCAATTCCATACGCTATAATGATATTTTTTCTACGAGGGTTATTGTATTTTTCTTAACAATAAACTTGGCATTCACTAAAGTGACAGGAATCTAGGTAAGAAAGTGTAGGCACTGTTCCCAAATGGTTACTTTAAACATACATTAAGTACTGGGTGCATTTGGGAAGATATCCAAAGTGATTATTTGTTACGTCACTGTCAGCAGAATATGATTTTGTTCTCTGAGCCAAGGATAAGATTACAGAAATGGAAGTAAATCATAGAGTAAGCTGAACTCACCGCAAAACACTTCTCTTCTGAATGAGTTTGAAAAAGAGGAAGGCAGAGTAGAGCTTGGCATAGTGAATCCTCTTTTCCTATCACTTTTTTATAAATGCCTGGCATTTTAACCCTGTATGCTTGTGAGCTTTTTAAAACAAACAACTTAAAGTTGAAATTAAAAAAGAGTACCTGCTTATCCTATCAAACCCAAACTACATTATTTTCTTATTCTTAATACCACAAGTATGACCTGGCTGATTTTCTGGCCAGCCAGTGGAAATTTTCAGTCATAAACTATGAGAGAAATCAAAAGTGGGAGAAATAATCTATTTCTCTCATAAGTTAAACGTTTGGACAGAGTGTATTACATTATGAGGCATTTATTTTAGTTTTACTCAAGAAAATACTTCTGGTACCCTTGTTAGTCATAGTAGTTGTAGCAAATTTAAAATTAAATGTGCATCTCAGTATCTAAGCAAGATTTGAACTCTTTGGAGTCGAAAACTAATAGTGTATGTTGTTAATTGAGATTTTTAAACAGTTTGTGATCCTAGGCTCCAGATATGTTGAAATACAGTTTTATCTGACATCCATTTGTAAATGTACTTAGATCTACGTAAGTTCTCTATCCTGACAATGTTTTGGAAATTATAATTAAATGCTTCCTTTACATCCATGAAGGCACTATATCAATCACAACCCAGATTTTAGACAATATTATGTGCATGTTTTCTGTCAGCAAGTGAATATGTACATTAAGTATAAATCTCTTAGTTCTTCTAAAAGAATAAAAAAGTAATACTAATATGGATGTATATATTTTAAGCTTTTTGTATTTAAATTTATTTAGTTCAACAACCAGATCCAAATCAACCAAAGCCAGAGGGAGCCCAGATGCTGGCAATGCGTGGGGAGCAGCTGGGTGTGGTTACAAATTGGCCACCATCTTTAGAAGCTGCGTTACAGCGATGGGGAACCATTTCACCAAAGGCCCCTTGCTTAACCACTATGGACACGAACGGAAAACCACTGTACATCCTCACTTATGGTAGCTATATGAGGCTTTATTGTTTCTTTGTTTATATCTGAACTGACCAGACATCCGTATATGCGTTTTACCAGTGCTTTTTAATTAACTTTTGGAGGCTTTTTATTCCCCCTCTATGATTCAGTGGAGGTGTTTTTTCTATCCTTTGTGCTCTCCTTTTGTGTTCCCATATATTCATCCTCTTTTATCCTCTTACATTAATATAAGAAGGCATGAAGTCATCTCTGCTCACCGTCCAGCAAAATGGCTTTGTGGTAATTTCTTAATACACATTTATCTTTTGAATAAATTTTTATATTTAGGTGAGATCTAGAATAACCCTCTCAGTTCTTTCAGGTATGAAGCCCTGAATTTTATGTGACCCTCTTGCTATATACATCCTCTATTTTGAGGCCCAATTCAAATGTCAATTAATGCATTCTTTAGTTACCCAACCAGTGTTAGATTTTTTTCCCCCAGTATCCTAAGTGGCTATATTTCTGTTTCTTACGTTAGTTATCAGAAAGCTCCTTAAATTATAATTATGTTGTATTATCGCTTCCTAAACAGAGTTTAAGTTCCTTAATAACAAGGCCCATATCTTATTTTTTAAATCATTCATTGAGGTGTTAATGTCTCCATCCAAACACATCTTAATGGTTAATATAAATTATCTTATTTCCCTATCAGCCCTTTGAAGTAGATCTTTTTTTTTATCCTTTTTTACAGTTGAGGAAAAAGTTTATTCTTACTCCAAAAGAGCCCAACAAAAATTGTTCAGTCAATAATTACTTTGCATTTGGGAAATGAAACTCTCACCTCTAGGAGCCTAGGAGGTTGTATTAAAATGACCACTTTCTTATAAGCCATTAAAACAACAACAAACAAACTTCTGTATGGGGGTAAAGATTTGCCGATTAAATGCCAAGAAATGATTCCTTAAGTATTTGAGAAACCTGTTTACAGATTTGGAAAAGCAAACATACACACATTCACTTTATTTGAAATAAAATAGTATTATAATAATCAAAGTTGATCGTTTTCTACTGATACTTTTTAATGGAGATACCAGTAGGTCATTGACTTCATGTTAATCCTGGACTAGAGTTTCTAATGAGGCCAATTTGTTTTCTGATGACCAAATTAAACAGAATAATTCAGAAATATATGAAGATCAGTACGTTTAAATTTCGAGCATTCCCAGCTTTAACTAGTAATAAAAAGAGGCAAGATGTTGTAAGAACAAGAAGTCTCCTTTGCATTACTTTGAGATACAAGCTTTCTGCTTCTCAGGTTATTAGAGAAGAAAATATATTACTTCTGATATATGTATTTTTGCAAATGAGTATTGTATTAGTCAGCCAAAAGGGGTGCTGATACAAAGAACCAGAACTCTCTTGGCTTTTATAAAGGGTATTTATTTGGGGTAGAAGCTTACAGTCACAAGGCCATAAAGTGTAACTTACTTCTCTCACTAAAGTCTGTTGCCACGTGTTGGAGCAAGATGGCTGCCAACATCTGTGAGGGTTCAGCCTTCCTTCTCCCTCTCAAGACCCCGTGGGCCCATCTTCTTCCAATCTCAGCTGTAGGCTAGTATAAAGCTTGTCTCTTTCCCCAGGGCTAGTTTCTTTCTGGGCTCAGCTGCTCCGGTCTCTTCACAAGGTCAGCTGTAGACTATCAGGCTCTTCTTTCTTTCCAGGACCTCTGCTGTGTCTAATGAGCTGTCTCTCTCCCTCTGTGGTGGTGTTCTCTGGGTATTTCCCAGGGCTCCAGCATCAAAACCAAACTCTCTCCTTTGTGGTGCAATTTTCTCTGTGAGTCCCTGCCCACCAAGCCCTAATCATAATTTAATCAAGTAAGAGTGAAACCTCTGAATTTAATACAATCTAATATGCCCAGAGGAACAGACCAATTTACAAACACAATCCAATATCTATTTTTGGAATTCCTAAATAATACCAAACTGCCACAATTACTATCTGTTGTATATTCTTCATGGAGTGCATTTGAAACATTCAGTTTTACGCAAATGAAAATTTGACATTTATTTCTTGATATACCTATACAGTGAAATAAACTGATGGAAAGAATAGGGCTATATTAGTCATTTTTGTTGTATAGCCTAAACCAAACTCTGCTAGACCAGAAAATTGACTCATTGTACCAGTTGTGTTTGTGGTCAAAAGACATTGAACTCATTTCAGCTGGTTATGTTCCTACATTTATGTAATTAAAATACTTTCTTTAAAACTGTCATCAATACATACTTCAAGTGTATAAAAGAACTTAGAGAAACTTTGTCTTTTAAATAGGTTCACCTAGCCCAGATGTGTGACTTAAGCATATAGCCTGAAACAGGATGAGAAGTGACGTAGAAGTGACAATCTAATTACAGTCCAGTTTTACCATTTTATTTGTGAAATACATTAAGATGACTGTAATTTGTTTTACAAAATTAATCTCAAGTTATTTGAAATAGATGAAAGTACTTTATTTTAGCAGACTCAAGTGTTTCATTTTATCAGTATATTCAATAACATATCAGACTAGCTATGCGAAAGAATTGTTCTCTACCTTGAGGAATATGAGAAAAGGAATAAAGTTGAGAAGTGAGAGCTGAGATAAATACTAAATGGTTCAGTGAAAAAGTTATTTTACCTTACAGATAACTAAAATAGGTTCAGAGATGTTTGGGAAAAAATTTTTTTTTTAAAACTAAAGAAACTTTCCCAAGCCTTTAAATAGATCCCAAGCCAGCTCTTGTTCAAGCTCAGGTCTATCTGACTCCAGATTTCATCTACTTTACCTCATTTTGGCTCCAGAGCAGATTTTTTGTCTTTCCAGAGAAGTGATGAGTTCATGCAAGCATTTAGGGTAGTGCTTGGGAAAGCAATTTCCCATCATTTCAGCTGCAAGAATTGTTCCTCTAATTAAGGCAACTCCTCTGTGAACTTCCACAGGTGAAGAAATGTGTCCTCTCTCAAATCATTCAGGTTCCTTCTTCAACATTAAATTATTTTCCACAATTTGTAATGAGCAGTTTATCATAATAGATTTAAGTTAATTCAAAAGTTTTATTTGGGTTTTAACGGTCATTATCACTGTTGTAGGGCCAAACTATTAAGTTTGAGGACCTCAAATTGAACTGCTCTTTTTGGAGAAGCAATACAATTCTTAGACCAAGGAGAAATAGCTCAAAAAAGAAGATTCAGAAGAGAGAGTTCCCTTCATAAAACAAAACAAAATTTATTTTTATTATTGATCTTAGTTGCATATTGTTTTCCTTACCTTTCAAATGTGGGATGTAAATTGACCTACATCGCTTTTTAAGACTGTTGAATATCTAAAAAATGTGGTGACATTTCACTTAGCACATTTTTAACCATTTTTTCATTTTATAGAGTAAAGTGAATATTAACTTTGATTTTCTAAACAGTTTATAGGTAGCTTTTCCAACATGTGCTTTTGTTTGTGGTGACATAATTTGACTCTTGTTATAACTATATACCAAATATAAATCAGTTGTGTAATTGGCTTCAGACAAACAGTTACCCCGGCTAATTTCTTAAAGCAAGTGACATTTATACCAGCTGGTGGTTGCTGCTTTCATTAGAAATTTTGAGCACTTTGATGTTTTAAAATGACATACCTCTCTTTGCCTTGAAGGGAAAAGAAGTGCAAACAACAACCTAGCTCTTTGGTAAAATCTGGAAGTGTTGTATTTAGAGAAATGGGTTTATGTCTTATTCATTGATAACAAATTAATAAGATATTCCTATTTTGATCAGGTGTATCTGGCCTTACATTTTATTTATTTTTTAAAAAAATAGCTCTTATCCTATCCTGTCCTATTCTGTTTTATCTCATTTGATTTTCATAATGACCCAGTGAGTTGCCCAGCATGCTATTACAGTCCCTTTTTGACAGATCAGAATATATATGCCACCATAACTATCCATATGCTTCTTATTTCTAAAATCCTCTATGTGTACTGTGCAAAGCTAAGCTTCTACAGCCATTAAGCAGTTGTTATATTTTTCAGTCTTTCATTTCTAGTCAACTTATCTGTTTTTTAAATTCAGAATGTCATATCTAGATCTGAAATGAGAATTCTAAATCTGTTCTCTGTGGAAACCATGGCAAGCACCGATAGCACAGTGTGATATGTTTTATTTATAATTGGAATATGGTTTTCCTCCCAATCTTAACATTTTTATTTTAGCTACAGGTTGTTTTGGAATTAGTTCTTTTTTAGATTCCCTATTAATATCTGTATTTTGATCACTTTTTCTGTCCTTGCAATAGTATTGGGTTTGTTTATAGGTATTGGGGTTTTTTCCCTAACAAACATTGTGTGATGACTTTCTATATTATAATTCAATCAGATTATAGTTAGATATGGACTTTAAATCTGTAGCTATAATAATCTCTACTGATAATTTGGAAAGCGAATTAACGAAATACAAAGTAGGTAATTGTATTAGCCAAAAGGGGTGCTGATACAAATTACCAGAAATCTATTGGCACTCATAAAAGGGTATTTATTTGGGGTAGAAGCCCACGGTTACCAGGGCATAAAGGGTAAGTTACTTTCCTCACCAAAGGTTACTGCCACATATTGGAGCAAGATGGCTGCCGACGTCTGCCAGGGTTCAGGCTTCCTGGGTTCCTCTCTTCCCGGGGCTTGCTTGTCTCTGGGCTCAGCTCCTCTGCTAGCTCCACAAGGTCAGCTGTAGGCTATGAAGCTCTCTAGGCTTTGCCTGTATCCACAAGGCCAGCTGTAGACTATCAGGCGAACAGCTTGTCTCTCTTCCTGGGGCCGCCTCTCCTTACTCATGATGAAGCGCCTCTGTGTGCTTACTTACCTGGGCTCCAGCATTAAAACTCAGCTTCAGGACTCCAACTCAAAACTCCAGCTCACTGCTCTGCTCTGCTGTGTAGTTTTATCTCCCCACCCACCAAGGAGTGGAGACGCAACGTCCTACTGATGTGGCCCAATCAAAGCCCTAATCATAACTTAATCATGCCCAGAGGAACAGACCAGGTTACAAACATAATCCAGTATCTACTTTTGGAATTCATAACTATATCAAACTGCCACAGTAATTTTTTTAGTTTTCTGTAGCTCTGTTTTTCCACAAATAAGATGGAGATAATATTTTGAATAGAATATCTAGCTCATGTGATTTTTTTTTTTATTAGAGAAGTGGTAGATTTACAGAACAGTCATGCATAAAATATAGGATTCCCTTGTACCGCTCCACTATCAACAACTTGCTTTGGTGTGAAACATTTACAATTAATGATAGCACATTTTTGTAGTTGTACTATTTATTAATTAAACTTCATGGTTTAACTTATAGTTCACTGAGTATTATAGGCCCATGAATTTTTTTTTTTTGGAAAAATTTATTCTATTATTGTGTATACAATCTAACATTTCCCCTTCTAATCTTATTCAGTGCTGTTAATGGCATTCACAATATTGTACTATCACAATACTGTGAATTACTATGGCCACCATCCATTACCAAAACATTTCTATCATTCCAGATAGGAATCCTATACATTTTAGACCTTAGCTTTGCATTCCCCATCCCTACCCCATCCCCTGTTAAGCTGTATTCTAGGTTCTGGCTCTGAGTTTACTTTTTCTAATTGTTTCAAATTAATGAAATCCTACAGTATTTGTCTTTTGTGTCTGGCTTATTTCACTCAACATGATGTCTTCTAGGTTCATCCATGTTGTCAAATGTATCAGGACTTCATTCCTTTTTATGGCTGAATAATATTCCATTGTATGCATATACCACATTTTACTTAGCCATTCATTGGTTGATGGACACTTTGGTTGTGTCCCTCTTTTGGCTATTGTGAATAATGCTGCTATGAGCATAGGTGTGCAAAGATCTGTTCAAGTCCCTGCTTTCAATTCTTTTGGTTATATACCTAGTAGTGAAATTGCCAAGTTATATGATAGTTCTATACTTTGCTTTCTGAGGACCTGCCAAACTGTCTTCCATAGCAGCTGTACCACTTTACATTGCCATCAGCAATTGATGGGTATTTCTACTTGTCCTCATCCTCTCCAACACTCACTTGCCATTTTTTAAATAGCAGCCATTCTAATTGGTGTGAAATTGTGTCTCATTGTGGTTTTGATTTCCCTTTCCCTGATGATTAATAATGTTGAGCATCCTCTCATGTGCTTTCTGGCCATTTGTATATCTTCTTTGGAGAGATGTCTGTTCAAGTCCATTTTTTAAATTGGGTTGTGGGGGCCGGCTCGATAGCCCAGTGGATAGGGCGCCGGCATACCACATGGGAGGCCCCGGGTTCGGTTCCCGGGGACCTCTCCTAGCGGGCAGACCGCCTTGAGAATGGCCAGAGCCGCCGTGGGCAGGGCAAAAAGCTGCCAAGGACAGGGCAAAAGCCACCACAGGCAGGGCAGGTCGCCTGCAAATGGAGCGCAGCCAGCCACCCGTGAACTGAAAGCTGGCCGTGAATGGAAGCAGAAGCCGCCCACAAGCGGGGAAAGCCGCG